>LOJH01004315.1:17034-34966 GCA_001685095.1 Ellobius talpinus | reverse complement strand
AGCCTCCCTCAGCCCCTGCAGCCTCCCTCAGCCCCTTAAGCCTCTCTCAACCCCTGCAGCCTCCCTCAACCCCTGCAGCCTCCCTCAGCCCCAGCAGCCTCCCTCAGCCCCTTAAGCCTCTCTCAACCCCTGCAGCCTCCCTCAGCCCCTGCAGCCTCCCTCAGCCCCTGCAGCCTCCCTCAACCCCTGCAACCTCCCTCAGCTCCCCCCACCGCAGCCGCCCCCTCCCCCCAGCTGCTCTCAGCCCTTGCTGCCATAGCTTCTCTTTGACTGGGACAGTGAGATCAACTTTGAAGGGAGACTCCCCAGAGTGGGTTACTGTTGCAGAGCATGCTTCCCCGAGCAACACAGCTTTTGTGCTCCTGCTGGGCTGTGCATGCTTGCAGGGGACCAGCAGGGTGGGACCTGGGGGCAGTCATCTTTCCCTCATAGAAGGAGGGCAGAGGGAGGGTTACTGGGCACTCACCTGGGATTCCAGCTACTCTCTCCAGCCATTTGTGTAATTCCTTCCTGCTCACATTGGCCTAGAGCGTATTGGTTAGAGGGAGCTTAGCTAGGGAGAGCTAGCTGTGTGGCTGCTTCCACATCACACACTTCCTGGAAGCAGCCCCTTGCCCACACTCTTTAAGTAAGTCCAGCAAACTCACTGGCTCCCCAGGGTGTGAACGTTGGTAGAATCCTACTTTGGTTTGGCATTAGGACCTTATGCAGAGTGGATAGCCATTGTCTCCCCAGGAACATTGACTCCTGGGGAGGGGACAGCCCAAGCATGTGGATTAACACCTTCATACTATCAAGCAGGCTGACTGATCTTGATGGCATGACAGTAGGTCATGCCTGCATCTTCTCCAACACTCAGTGCCCTTGCCTACAAGACTCCAGTGCCTAACTCAAAGCATGGTTATTCGGGGTTAATGGGACTGGATGGCCAGTGCAGATTCTGTTGATGGCTGAAGCAGGAAGTCTCATTCAGCAGCGTCATCTTCCAGAATGCTCTAGTCAGACAGGACCTGGAGGAGTCTCTGATTCCAGGTCCCACCCCAGGCCTGATCACTTCAGGTTTTGAGATAGAGTTGTTAGGACACCATTTTGCTGGGGCAGGTAGGGGGGAAAGAGAGGCTGAACTATCTGGAGAACAACAGGGATCTTCCCCTCTCCTCCCTTGGGGACTTAAGAGTTTTAGGGTACAGGACCTACACAGTAGCCCCTTTGCTGACACTATGTAGTACTTAGCCTTCAGTCTGAATCCATTCAGACTGAACTATTCCCTCTGCCTGTCACAGAGAGTGGATGACAGGCTAAGGAAAGCTCCAAGCTACTCTAGTGGGGAGGACCAGGGCCTCCGTGAGTGACCTAAACTTCTCCTAGAGAGTCTTCCAGAGCAGGGCAAAGGACAGTAGGTTTTGCTTGTAGGGAAGATCTACAAGTGGGGTGGAAGCTTTTGGGACCCACCCACTGGGAGGTTTCCTCCCCTCCTGCTCCCTCCATCATGAGACCCCTGCACCATAATAAGGAAGAGGTCATGAATTCAAAAGGTGGGGAGTAAGTCGAGTTGAGGGGGCGGTGTGCAACTGTCAATGCGGTACTCATATTTAGAAGTTTCAAAGATTTTTTAAAGATGGGTCCCAACCTGTAGCCTTAACTGGCTTAAAAATCACCTACCTCTGTCTCCTGAGTGCTGGGGTTAAAGGCCTGCCCATCAGACCTGACTATTTATTTATTTATTTATTCATTCATTCATCTATTTATTTATTTATTAAAAACAAGAATTCTCCCAGCTGTTTTCATGTCTATCTCCTGCCTAGCCTCAGTAGATGGCAAGAGACATGGCCTGCATGGATAGGTAGATACAAGACCTTCACAGCCTCCCAGGGCCATCACGTAGCCCCCCCAAAGCTAGAGGCCAGACCTTCCAGCCCTGTGGACGTTGCTCGTTCCTGCATGAGTCATTTCTTGTAGAAGACATGATTCTGGGTGAGGTTCCTCACAAGAAGGGAAGTTTTTAAACATCTCTGATGACCCTGTATTAGAACCCATGTGCTCCCAAGGCAGCATGCATCATTTCCTTTCCTGTGTGTGTGACTATGAGCGTGTAAGTGTGTTCCCTTAATTGGGAGCAGTGGTGGTGCACGCCTTTAATCCCAGCACATGGGAGGCAGAGGCAGGCAGACCTCTGTGAGTTTGAGGCCAGCCTGATCTACAGAGTGAGTTCCAGGACAGCCAGGGCTACATAAAGAGAGATACTGAGACTTGAGGCTGTAAGCTGAAATAAATCCTTTTCTCCTCAGGTGTTTATCACAGCAACAGAAAGCAAGCAAGGGCAGCATTAGTGTTAGCATGTATGTTTGAGCATGTGTGTGGCAGTGTGCTTTAGTGTGAGGGCATGAGAGTTATTGTTACACGGGTTTGAGTATGTGGGGCTGAGTGTGGTCCAAGAAGCATGAGTGAGTTTATAGCTTAGTGTGTGTTTGAACATGTGTATATGAGAGTGTCCCTGGGGAGTGTCAGTATGCTTAAGTGTGTCTTATGAGTGAGAGTCTGAGTGTGCGAATGTTTTGGGGAAGTATATGACAGCATGATTGAAAGGTGTGTGAATGTGAGTGTTATTGTGTGTAAGTGTGTTCCAGAGCGAGTGTGTTCCACAGTGGGCATATCTAGATCTGCCCACAGCCACATACTCACGTCTACGAGGCTGTCAGGATAAATTCTGGCCTTGGCTTAATATCTTTGAAAACCAGGTGTCCTTGATCATCAAGTGGTTTATGTATTTATATAGTTTAATTTTTTGTAATTTTATTTGTTTGTTTGTTTGTTTATTTATTTTTGAGAAACGGTTTCTCTGTGTAGCCCTGACTGCCCTGGAATTCACTCTGTAGACCAGGCTGGTCTTGAACACAGAGTTGCATGGGCTTCTGCCTCCCACGTTTTTTATTTCATTTTAAATGAAATAAAATGCCTAGCAATTCTATTTCATTTTAAGATGTTTACTGCATATTTTTGTTTGTTTGTTTGTTTCTTTATTGTATGTATGTATAGTCCACCGAGCACTTGCGGAGGTCAGAGGACAGCTTGCACGAATCGGTTCTCTCCTTCTACCATGTGGGTTCCAAGGATTAGGCTCAGGTTATCAGGCTTGGTGGCACGTGTCTTTTCTCATTGAACCATCTCTCTGGCCCTCACTTTAAAATCCTTTTTAATTTTATTTACCTTTCATTTTATATTTATTTACTTCCAAGTTATTTTTCTTTGGGAACAGGGTCTTGCTCTGTAGTCCAGGCTGGCCTCCAACACATGATCCTCCTGCCTCAGCCTCATGAATGCAGTGTCTACCACACCCAGATTCAGGATGATTTTTCCATGTAATTCTTGAACCAAATCAGGGTTTTCCAGGTAGAGTCAAGGCCTAGCAGGGATGTGGCTGCCATCTGGAGTTGGTGACCAGGAGCCTGTCACAGCCTCTGCAGACTCAGCTTGCCCTGCATTCAGCAGGGATATTGATAGCCAGATGGCTGGAAAAACTAGACTGGTATAGACTGGAGCAGCTGGCTGTGTAGGATCAAGCCCGCGGCTTTCACTGTCTTTTCTCCAGGAGCCAGCCCTCCCCCTTCTAATAAGGGGGTAGCTTGACTTGACTCTATTTGAAACTCTTGGGCCACTGCCTGTGTGTGAGCCCTGGATCCTGATCAAATGGGCCACTTCCCTGAGTCTACTTCTTTTTCACCTATGAAATAGGGGTATGGTGCTTGGGGGCAGGCCTGTGATTATCTAGCTCGGATGACTGACACCGTCAGAAACCCTGATGGTTCAGACCATCATAGAGATGAGTGGAGGCCAGAAAGCAGGAAGGCAGGGCCAGCTGCTTTGGCCAGCCTGCCCTAACTTAACACAGGTCAGTCCAGCAAATGCCTTTGTAGCTTCTACATGCGGGCACGAGGCTAGACCCATTATAGGATCTGACCGATCACAAATAAAATGTTCATTTTACCTTAAACTCACAGTGCAATGTAAAGATCAGTGGTCTTGTATTTCTCTGGTGCCAACTCATGAGTACCTTGCCCAGACCCTAGTGTGCAGAAAGTGCTCGGTACATGTAAGCTAAATTTAGCTGAGTAGTGAGATGGTTTTCCATGAGAGAGATCATTTATATTGAACTTCGATGGCTACTTTGGAGACTTCTGTTCCTTCTTTTTGCCCACTGACCATCCAGGTTGAAGAAGACCACAGCAGGCCAAGGCTCCAGCGACTCATCTCCTGTGCACCCAGGCCTCATGCGAACTCTAAGGAGTCTCCGGATGTGAAGAGGAAGTGGCCAGGCTACGGAAGGCAGGCTCATTTCCAGTGTGGGGCCGGGCCGCCAGCCCCAGGTCCTGTTTACACAGCAAGGCGGACAGGCCGACAGAACTTGGCGGCAAATGTGCTTTGGCCTTTGAGAACAGAAGGGGCTGGCAGGGCCCGACCGGGTACAGGGAGGCCTGTGCCAAGGGAAAGTCGAAATCTAAAGAGCGCTTCCTCTCAACCAGGCGGCCGCAGACTTTTGACTCCAGTCTGAGCAATTCCTTCAGTGATTCATGAGCAGCGGGAACTTATAAATAAACCCCACCTCAGCCGCTCACCACAGCAGGGACCTGGGCGGATGGCGAATGGGCCGAGGAGACTCTAGGAGCAGCGCCCCCCACCCCCGCCCCAGGAGTGATGCTGTCTGTAGGACCAGGGCCTCTGACTTCCAGGGAGGTGGAGGTGGGGTTGTGGCCAGCAATTATGGCCACCAGCCTTGAGTGGCCTACACTACACATTCATTAGAGCCACAGAAAGAAACTAGAATTTCCAAACAGCAGGACTTCGAAACATTTCCTTTTTTGTCTCACACACACACATAGACACATGCTTGTGTGTCTATGTGTGTGTGTGTCTGTGTGTGTCTCTGTGTGTGTGTGTCTGTGTGTCTCTGTGTGTGTGTCTGTGTGTGTGTGTTCGCGCACATACATAACTCGCTACGTAATCCAGGATGACCTTGAACTTTGAACCCCTCCCTTCTGGCTCTCTAGGGCACGTGTGCACTACCACATCAGGTTTTCTGCAGTTCTAGGGACGGAGCCCAGGGCTTTGTGCACACCAGGCAAGCACACCACCAACTGAGCCACTTCTCCAACCCCACTGTGAAGTTTCTGAAACAGCTGGTCTCAGCTCTTGGACCAAAGTGTCTCAGCCCTGAGTCCCGTGTGTTCTCTTCAGTGTGATTGTACCAAGGATCCTGCACCATGGAGGAGATGAAGAGCAGGTACTAAAGGTGGCTACTGGAGTCAGGACTACTGCATAGCTCCTTATCACAGGCAGAATGGGTGTGTTTGTTATTCCCTCTAAGCCTCAGGGTTTGATCTCCTTCTATTACAAAGGAATTGAGACTCAGAAGGTGTGTCATTGGTTCAAGGTCACACAGCAGGTAGACTGAGGTGCTAGGCTTTGCCACACAGTGCATTCATCTTGGGTCTGCCTTCCTTGCTGCTTGCTCCGTGTTTTCAGTAGAGGACTTCTCAAGGCCTTATGGGCCTTTGTGATGATGTGGGCATAAAAATATTTGGGTGAGACACAGGTGCCTGCATGGCAGCTGGCCCTCCAGATCCTTGAAGACTGACAGGAAAGAGCCTTTTCTCTGCTGTGCCCAGAGTGGGAGCTGCGCCAGCAGCCTGAGCTCCTAAATGTTTCAGGATCTAGCACAAAACTCAGTTGCAGGTTGTGGAAACGCTGGAAAATGTGTATGCAGTGACAGGGAATGACCACCAGGTGGCAACACAGAAACTGCTGTGTTCTCCAGTAAACTGTGGTTCTAGGTCCCAAGTCTCTTTGAAAGAACTGGCTCGCCTCTGAGCCTGGTATGACAGCTAGGTAAACTGAGTGTAGGAGGGACAGTGACCCAGTTAGGAGGCCTGCACTTTGAACAAGGCCTCTGCCTCGGACAGCGGCACAGTTGCCATTCTCGGGACCTGCCTCCGTATTTGTAGAGAACTGAGCCCCTTCTGTCTGGCTTTCCGTCCTGCCCGAGAGTCTGGGGAGCCCATAGTGTAGGGCTTACTTTGCATCCTAAGGCCACGGAAGGCTTCAGCCCTTCAGGTGAGCTCTGGTCTGTCCTTTGCTTCCAGCTTGATCTGGGGACGGCCCACTGTCCTTAAGCCAGGGGAAACCCCCGCAATCCTAACAGGCTCCAGGAGGAGGACCTTGAGGTCTAGAAAGCCAGGGATTTACCCAAGTCTTATGCTCCCACTGGTCTTGAGGACAGCTGTCAGAAACTCCTCTCTCTTCTATGCCCAGAGGCCCCACGGGGTGGGGGGATGGTAGTGGAGGGGGACAGACACGTGCTTCAGGGCTACAGGGACTAGGGAAGAGCGGGCCTTGCTGGCTGTACTGTTGTGCTGTGAAAGACTCGCTGACTGGAGCAGTGAGAACACTGAGCAGCCTCACAGCCATTCCCAAGGTCTCCCATAGAATCCCATAGAAAAGTCCCTCAGTTCACCTGCTCAGGTCCTGGTGCAGTTTCCTAAGGTTTAGCACCAGGTGGACTGGTGGTGCCTGCCTTTGCAGGTAGATCTCGGTGAGTTTGAGGCCAGCCTGGTCTACAGAGCAAATTCCAGAACAACCAGGGCTACATAGAGAAACCCTGTCTTGGAAAAAAAAAGTATAAAAAAACAGAATTCTAGATACACTGCACAAGAATAGCCTCTAGCTTGAAGAGAGGACTTTGCCCAGAATCCCAGGCTGGGAACATGCTGGGACAAAGCTTGCTGGGAACTTGAATTCATTGCTATTTACATTCAATTTTCATTGTATAGTCTTAGGCTTTTTCTAGATCAGCTGGGCAGGGAGAGCCTGTGGGTAAGAGGTGGGGAAGGCCTTCAAGTTTGCACTGAGCCAGTGAGGGATGGGGTGGGAGCGGGTGGGAGCAGGGGTGGAGATGGGGGGTGGGCTGTGCAGAATGGAGATTCTGGGGCTCCTCCCACACTAGAAAGGAATATGGGCTTCTGTTGTTTAGAAGAGGCCTGGCTGAGGAAGGGCACAGGTGACAGGTGGCTAAGTTTCCCTGAGTCAGTGCCTATAACCTAGGGGAGAAGGGTGTACCTGTGGCCCTAGGACTTCCCAAGGGTGGGGCTGGACTGTTGGCCCAGCCTTGCACACATCTCTACTGGGCCCTACCCAAGCCCTTACTCTGTTTGTGCCAAATACCTGGAGGAATCAATGTCACTCAGTCTAGCTTTTCACTCTAATTCTGCCCATTTCAGGAGCAAGGCCTACTTGATTGGACACTGGGCAAGTTGTTAAAGCTTTCTGATCTCAGATTGTGACTGTCTGAAGGGCCTGGCACGCAGTAGGTATACAGGTAATAGCTACTGCATTACGAAGGAAGGAGTCCAACTTTTTTGGGGCACTATTCCAGAGAAGGCTTAAAACAAAAGTCCCAGGAAAATCTTTTAGATCCTTTAATATTGGGGGTACAGGAAATGGTATATGGGAGAGAGTTTTTAGGCTCGTAAAGCCAAGAGAGAGTGTTTGGAGGCTGACCAACTGTGAGGGGTGAGGTGGAGGAGGGGGGGAATGCTGGAAGGCAGGCAGGTACTCAGGGTCGGACCAATGAAGAGATCTTCTTAGAGATGTCTGATTTTGCAGTGGCTGAGGAAAGGGAGAATGTCCATGTGAGGGAATGCCCATGTACCCCCTAAAGTTGTTTCTCCTTGCTCTCTGAGTCAGCCTGGGCTTCTGGTTGCCAGGGGAAGCCTCTCTCGGCACCTTCCTCTCCAACCCTCCTGCCTCCCTGGCTGTTTGGCAGCGGACTGGATGTTCTGTGTGGAATTTAGAGAATCCGAACAGGCCCGATGCTAATCCCACCCGGAGAAATTGCCCTGAGCCTACGCTGCCAGCAGGAAAAGCCCCCTTGTGTGGCAGCAGAAGAGAAAGGGGTCAGCCTGTCCGGCTGGCTCTGTGGCCAAATGGCCAGGTCAAGTCCCTAGACTTCCCAGGGCCCCAGACCTGCCTGTGGAAAGGGGAGCACCCCAGCACTCAAGATCCCATGCAGAGACAGGCTTGGGGCGCTGGGGCTGTGGGCGGAGGGTGGGCGGGGGCGGTGAATGACCTGACACTCAAAGACCTGGCGACGGGGGACTTTGGGTCCCGGTCCCCGCCCTACGGTGCCCTCAGCCGCCACTCCTGTGGCCCGGCGTCGTGCAGTCTCAGGCGCCCGAGCGCCGGGTGTTATCTGCACTCCGGGCCGGGCCCTTCCCACCCCGGGCCGCCGCGCCGCTCCCGCCTTATCCGACGGACGCCTCGCTGGCGAGGGCTAAGCCTACCTCCCCCCGGGATGCGCGACTCCCAGGGGGACCTTCCCCCTGATTTCCCGAGGATCTATTCCTCCTTCTTCTCCTCCCAGGGCTTTCTCCCTGAAATGCCCCCTCCCCGGGTGGCCCCTTCGTGGCCAGGCTGAGCAAGAGGCAGAACATCCGAAATGGATTTTGTTTTTCAGATTTGTCTTCCTCAAAAGACAAGCCTAACTATGGTTTAACTCATTTAGTCACATTTTAAATGATTTCACAAGAGAGGAAAATTCTGCAAAACAAAGTGAAACTCCGCAACATCCTAAACTCATCTGTCAGGGCTGTGGGAGCCCCAGTCACTTGCCAGGTCCCAGCAGAAGCCTGACTGTGTTGGCGGCTCCAGGCTTCTCTGCACAGTTGAGTGTGCAGTGTTGGCAGAATCTCAGGGCACCCTTGGTAATAACGATTTGGCAATAGGGATGGAAAGCCATAAAAGTAGTCATCCCCTGTGTTCAGTGACCCCGCTCTGGGAATGTGTCCCAAGGAAACAGTTGAGCAGCAGCCCAGGAGCTCTGGCTCCATCCATGTGTTAATCAAAGGGCTAGTGAGCCACACTTCCTCAGTGTGGGGAAGCTATCTGAACCCACCAGTCACCTACAAATATCTCTGCTCCCTATCTTACAGGGGACAGGACTACACGTGGAGAGGGTTGGTAAGAATTGGGGGGGATGGCCCACAGAAGCATCTAGTGCCTGATGCCAGGCTAAAGTTAAGCCACACCGTGTTTGCTCTTGTCTTTCCAGAAATGAGCATATGGAAGAGTTCAAACCACATTTGTAAACACAGCTCTCCATAGCCAGGCTCCCACATCTAAGGAGTCAGCTGACTTCAGATCAAAATATTTTTAAAATTTCTGTTCTGAATGCAAGCAGACTCTCATCGTTCCCTAATGATCTAGAGCCACCGTTTCTCCAGCGCTTACACTGCAGGCAGCATAGAAGTCCCTTAAAGACTAAGGGAGGAATACACAGGTGTTATGCATTTTGTAGAAGGGACTTAGGACTCCTTGAATTTTTGTAAGGCTCTGGGACCAATTCCAAACATTCTGAGGGAAGACCAGAGGAAGTGTCCATGCTGATTAAGAGTTCGGGAAGGTAGGGGACGGTAGACATGGCTCAGCAGATCAGAGTACTTTTTGCTCTTGCACAGGACCCCAATTCAGGTACCAGAATACACATGTGGCTCACAATGGCCTGTAACTTAGTTCTAGGGAATCCAATGCCCTTTCCTGGCCTCTGAGAGCTGTACACTCATGTGCACAAACCCACATTCAGAAATACATAGCAAAAATAATAAAAGTACCGTCAAAAATAAGTTTGGGAGTTTTGAGGTCTGGAGAGATGACTCAGTGACTAAGAGTGCTTGTTTAGCAAACATGAAGACTAGAGATCATATCACAGCATCCACATATCAAGTTGGGTGTTTCGGGTGAATACTGTCACCCTTGCTCTAAGGTGAGCAGAGGCAGGAGGATGGCTGGGGCTTGCTGGCTCCGAGCCCAGCCAAGAAAATGCAAGCCCTGGTTTCAGGGAAACTTGGACTCAGGAATAGTCAGAGCATTTTCTATCTCTGACTATTCAGAGGTGCACACACAGGTGCACATAAGCTCTCGCACATAGGTGCACCCACCTGCACACACAGGTGCACCCACTTGTCCCCACAGGTGCCCATATACTTACACACAGATGCATACACACTAATACAAATCAATCAGTTGTTTAAAAGATTAAGTTATTTATACTGAGTAGTGGTACAGGACTTTAATCCCAGTATTCTGGAAGCTGAGCGGAGCAGATCTCTATGAATTTGAGATCAGGCTTGCCAACATAGTGAGCTCCAGGACAATCGAGGTTATATAGTAAGACCCTGTCTCAAAAATCCAAAAATAAGGTTGGGCTTGGTGGTACTTGCCTTAACTCTAGTACTCAAGAGCCAGAGACAGGCTGATCTCTAAGTGTGTAAATTGTATTTATTTATTATGTGTGTGTGTTCACACACATGCATGTGTGCACAAAAGCACATGTATGCCATGGCACATGTGTGGAGGCCAGAGGACAATTCCAGGGAGTTGATTCTCTCTTACCATGTGGGTTCCAGGGGTGAAACTCTGGTCCTCAGAGTCGGCAGTGTCTTCACCTGCTAAGCCCTCTAATTAGCTCCTATAAATAAGTAAATCTAAAAATGAGTTTATGATTTTTGAGTCTTTCTAGTTTGGGTTGAGGCAAACTTTACCTAACTTTACCACTGGCTTCCTAGCTTTATCTGATGTACTTCTCCAGAGGTGAAGTACAGGTGCTGGACATGGTGGTGTATGCCTTTAATCCTAGGACTCAGGAGGCAGGGGGTGGGCAGATTTCTCATTTCCTAGCCAAACTAGTCTACATAGTGAGACCCTGGAGGGAGGAAGGAGGGAGACAGACAGGGTCTAGACAGCTTAATGGGTATTGAATTCAAATCCCCAGAACTCACAGAAATCTGGACACAATAATATTACAAATTCATAATCCCAAAATGGGAGGGCAGGGGCAGAGACAGAATCCCCAGAAGCCAGTTGATTGGACAGCCTAGCATAGGCTGAGGTGAACAAAAGAGACTGCCAAACAAGGCGGGAAGCAAGAACAGACATCCCAGGTTGTTCTCTGACCGCCGCATACATACAGCCTGGCACGAGTGTGCGTGTGCACATACTGAATGTAAAGAAAGAAACAGCTGGAGATCCGAGTGGTTAACTCCGTGACCCCCAAAATCCTATGTAAGAACTCAGTGGTCAGGGCTATAGAACACTTCCTTGCTTGAGAAAGAATCCTGCCATCAGTTCTGCCTTGTTCTGTGATGCTGGCAGCAGAAGAAATGTCCTGTCTTAGTCCCTTCCCTCGGTAAAGCTGGCTTGGTCAGCAGCGTGGGAGTTTGGGGGGAAAGTGGTTTTAATTAATTTGTTCTCACATAACCAAAGAAGAGAAGGCAATGCTGCAAGATGTTCCTCTTCTGATGGGCCAATCTTTAGACAAGACAGCCTGGTTTGTGACCTAGTGGAAGGAGGTGTGGGGCTGCTGTAGCTGGCCAAGGATTGGGTATGTGGAGGGGTCTGCAGGGGACACACCTTCCACCTGCTCTTTCTACCGTGAAATGACAAGATAGGTGTTTGTGTCTTCTGACCTCAGGAAGGACTGTGCACAGCAGTGGAAATGGCACTGGGGGGGGTCGAAGGCTGCCACTCCACTCTGTGTGGGTTAGTGATCACCCTTAGTGTGACTGGGTTGTGGGGGGGGTGCTAGGGTTCTCTGGACTCAGCACAGCTGGCTCAACTCTGTGATGACTAAATGGTCATACTATCTTTTTCTTCTCTTCTCTTATTCCCTTTTCCCTCCTTTCTCCCCTCTTTCCTCTCCTTCCCTCCTCTCATTCCTGCCTTCTTTCTTTCATTCCTTTCTCTCCTCCCATCCACCACCCCTCTTCCTCCATCCTCCCTCCCTCTCCACCTTATTTTTTCCACTTCTTTCCCTCCTCTCCCAGCTTCCCTCTCCCCATCCTCCTCTCCTCCCCTCACCCCCTTCCCTCACTCTCTCTTTCCCTCCCCTCCCCCTTCTTCCCTCTCCTCTTTCTTCCCTCTTTGCAGTTGAGCTAAACTGACATAAAGCCACAGGAACACAGGAAGCTGTGCTGTCCCCTATCCTCTGCTCCCTGGTCCCCAGTCCCTGGGTCGGCTGTCGTCTGCCCCACTTCCTCCTCTGCAGATAGTGGCCTGCCCCACCCCTGCCCAAGGTTCAAGGTTTGGAAAAAGCTTCAGGGCTTCCCATCTCTGACTCTGAAATCAGAACTGATGGCCTTCCAGGTACAGAGAAGTACTCCTCAGGGGGGTCATCTGCCTGGATTCCCCAACTACACTGTGAGGAGGGGGCTTCACCCCCATTCTTCAGATGCCTAAGGAACAGTTGGAATCAAGCTAGAATGTAACCATGGAGGTGACTTTCTGCTCACCTCTCTCGGCCCCTCTCCACAGAGGCCACTCGGGCAGGTCACTTAGGATCAAGAGCACAAGGCCATCATCCTCTTAGTGCAAATAATAGGTCTGGCTGAGGTGTCTGCTGCAGGCGCACACAGTGTGGCCACCCCATGGGTTTCTGAGGCAGAAAAGCCTTGGAGAGTGCTTGAGTCCGCCATGATGCTAGAGAGGTGGTAAATGAACAGCCTCAAAATCAAATGTCCTCAGCAACGTCTGGCACCCTGTGAGCCTGTGCTAAGCATCTGATTTGTATGAATCCGCTGAAGCAACACAAACTCCAGTCTGCAGGTAGATGCTGCTAGGATTCCTATTCTACATGCAAGGGAAAAATGAGACACAGAGAGGTGAAACACCTCTCAGAGGACCCACAGCTGAAATGTGGAGGTGCTGAGTCAGCATTATGATAGAGAGGGGGCCATGTGGGCAGTAGGGTTTATTTTGTTTTGTTTTAAACACAGGGGTGTTTTGTTTTTAATGAAAGAGTGGCTCCCCTAAAGTTCCAGGTTTTAAAAGCCAGGCTGTTAATTTCTAAGCTCTGCCTATCCCTGCCAACCACGTGGACAGCTCTTAGCCTCACACAAAACAACAGGGCACAGGGTGAAGGGTCTGTTCCTGGGAGCTCTGTGCTCCTTCGATGTTCAGGGCTGAAGTTGGGTGTCTCCCCAGAGCCTGGCCAGCCTAAAGACTATTGGAACTTCAAGGCTCCTTCCTGCCAACTGCCCTCTGCAGGAGCTAGTGCAGGTTGGCATAGGCTACCCAAAGGAAGCCTGCGCTGAGTGTTTGGGTAAGACGTTGGGGTGCCCATTGCACCCACACAGCTGGATGACCTCAGCCAGGAGTCTTTATCTCCTGGAGTCTCTGCTGCGGTTGCTAAGGTAGAATGGGTTTATGGCGTACCCTGCAGTATTTCCTCAGCACAGTGCCGGGCACACGGAATTGCTGTGCAAGGGGCTTGCGATTTTAGGAGTCAACATTGTTATGGAGTCTGGCGGTGCCAGGCACATGCTAAGTCCTGGGTAGACTGGGGTGAATAAGGCAGACCCCTCCCTACTCTCTGGGACCTCAGGAGTGGAGGCTACTATCCTGGCTTATTTGTAGCTGTTGGCTTCCTTGGGACATGGAATTATTGCTGTTCCCAAACCGGCAATGTCTATAGCAAGCTGAGAGGAGTCCGTGGTCCTACTGTGTCATAAGAGCACAAGAATAGCAGATCACCCCCAAGAGACTTGCTGGGGAAGTTCAGGGTTGCCCAGGACAGTGAGCAGGGGAAGACAGAATGAACCTTGATGTTGGAATTTGGAGCTGAAGGGCCCAGCAAGGGAGAGGTGCTGGCCAGAAGGGTGGCAGTGAAGCAGGGCCAGAGGCCCTGAGGAGGATTACATGGGGCCTAGACATATGTGTGGGGAGGCCCTCACACATGTTCCAGGAGGAGGAGGCTGTGTGGGACCAATGTGGCAGGAACACACACACACACACACACACACACACACACACACACACGCGCGCGCGGTTTGGTTGTTTGTCCACTGACTGCCTCTTACAGCAAAGCTTGTCTCTGGGGTGTTCTTGGGAGTGGGCTGGGACAAAAACCACAGGAGTGTTTTAATGGGAGCGGATGCAATACCCACAGCACAGGGTGAGATAGCCTCAAGCCACAGCCTCTCAGGCTATCCTCCCTCACGCCAGCTCCTTCCAGCCAGGGCCTCACACAGGGGCTAAAGGACTGTTCCAGCCCCAGGGGCACCAAGCTGCCTTAGGAAGGGGAAGAGGCCACAGCCACACTGTCTGCCGCCAGGGCTAAGCTCCGGCCTCCCCCAGTCCCCCGGCAGACAGAACTAAACAGTCTGGCCTATCAGCTGTCGCCACCGTGTCCCACCCAGCTGAGCTGGACTCTGGCTGCTGGGAAAGTGGCCCCCTGCCCTCTGCCAGGTACAATACAGCCTAGGGTGGGGTCTGGCGATGCTGTTTTCTCAGGGGTCAGGACTAGGGGGAGGGGACTAGGGGGAGAAAGCCACAGATTCTCTGTAGAGTTCTAGAGAATTCTTCCTGGGCGTTAGTTTGAGATGATGCAAGAGGTCTGAGAACATATTCTGCTCATAAAACAGACATGTTGGGGCTGGGTCAGTGTCTCGGTGGGTAGAATGACAGCCTGGCATGTACACAGGCCTGGGTCCCAGCCCTAGAGCTGTTTAACCTGGGTGTGGTTGTGCATGAATGTAGTTCTAGTACTTAGAGGCAGGAGGATGAGGAGACTGAGGTCATCCCAGCTACGTGGTGAGTTGAGACTAGCCTGGGCTACATGAGAACCTTCTACAAACCAAACCAAACTGAATCAAATCAAACCAGACCTGTCCGGCTGGATTGCACTACGGGAGGCATGTGTCAGTCAGGCCCGTGGCCCTGTCAGTGTGTGCAATGTCCGTTGTACTCATTCTACTGATGAACAAACCTGGGACCCTAGAGGAGTGGAGCCCTGCAGCTTGCCCACCAACCTTCTCGTCCATTCCCACCATCCCCACAGCACCCACTCCTTGGGAAACCAAGGCCAGAGGAGGAATGAGACTAGGCATTATATGGCCTCTCTGGGCTTCAGTGTCTTCTTCTGGTCAATGGGCCTAGTTCTTCTTCAGGATGCTTGTGTGTCTGTGTGGAAGGGCATGGGGTGGGGTGCTTCTCATCTTCCCCAGACCCCAAAGGACCCAGCTAGGGGAGAGGGATTTCCTCCTAACTGCTATTACAAAAAGTCTGTCAACATTGTGGGTCTGGCCCCCTTCTGCCTACCCTGGCAGCCTGCACGGAAACCTGGTCTCTTCGCTTTCAGAGAGGCCTATGGAGGCCCAGCAGTCAGCTTCAACTTCCCTAGCCTACCTCATCCTGACTGTGAAGCTTTAACGATAGACTGTCTCCTGAGCCTCAGTTTCCCTTTCTCCATTTTTTTTTTTATAATTTCTTTAGACAGGATTCTCTGTGTAACTGCTGTGGCGTCCTGGAACTCAGTTTGTAGACCAGACTGGCCTCGAACTCACAGACATCCTGCCTCTGGTTCCCTAGAGCTGTGATTAAGGGCATGTGCCACCACCACCTGATCAGGTTCCTTTTTTATAAACTGAAAGGAATGGTTTGATCTATCTACAATAGTGCCTTAGACACTAATGAGGCTGCCTCCAGACCCTTTCTTACAGGATATCACTGCTGCAAGCTCAAGGTGTGATCCCTTTTCTTCCAACCACAGAGGCTCCACTATGTCTCTCAAGAGGCTCTGACTGCCCCCTTCCACAGTCTATCCTTCAGAGGGTGCACCAGGACACCAGAGGGGACCTGGTCCATGTACTGCTAGAGGTGTAGATGGAAGTGGGCAGAGAGAAGTGGGGGGCTGTCAGCAGGAAGGTAAAACTCTCCTCACACAGTTCTCCCTGACGAGGAATGGAGGCGCCCCAGAAATCTAGATATGAACCTGGATGTCCTGGTCACTCTCAAGGGACACATGCCACATGTGTCCAGGTAGGAGGATAAGACGTTTGGGTGACTTGACTTACCTTTCCGAAGTATTTGACATATGGAAAGTAGGTCCTGCACCCTGCAATTGTGAGGGCTGGCCTGGACATTCCAGACAGGCACTCAAGGCGGCAGAAAGATGGTCCAGAGTTAGGACCGTGGGTATTTGAGGGGGATGGGGGAGGGGAGGAGGGAGTCTAGAGCCTCAGGGACTCAAATGCCTACTAGCATTCCTGAGATGAAGAAGGGCTGAGTGGGAATTGAGGTGGCAGTGTTGCAGCCTTTCTGGGTCTGGACTTGATATAGGGAACATCCCCTGCCCCCTAGCACTCTGCTAAGTGGGCACACCACAGACAGGATGGTTCTGCGTGTCCCTCTATCCCCTCTGCGTCTCAGTCCTTGCCCTCTTAAGGAGAAAAGCCTGCCATGTTAAAGAAAAAAGTTCCAGGACAGCTAGGGCATTTGCACAGAGAAACCCTGCCTTGAAAAACAAAAACAAAACAACCCCCGCAAAAAAACTCACAAAACCCCCAAAACAAAAAGAAGAAGAGGAAGGAAGGAAGGAAGGAGGGAAGAATGAAAAGAAAGAAACTTCTGGGCTGGAGCTGTAGCCAAGGGAAGAGCGCTTCCCTAACATACACAAAGCCCCAGATCGAATCTCAGGCACCACAGAAGCCAGGCTTGGTGGCAGAGTCTGTAGTCACAGCACTTGGGAATGGAGGCAGGAGGATGAGAAGTTCATGGAGCCTTGGACACATACAAGGTGAGTGGGAGAGAAGGGGCTGCTTTCCCACGGAGCACTCTTCTCTGCACTGCCTACTCAGTTAGGTCCAGGAAATATGATCAAGGATGGTCAGAGTGGACCTGTGTGTTTACTGGTGTGTGTGTGTAGTGCCGCAGAATGGTCAGAGTGGACCTCTGTGGTATTGGTGTGCTTGTGTGTGTGTGTGTGTGTGTGTGTGTGACAGCACCATAGTAGCACTGTTTGGACTTCTGATTCCCTGTTCTGTGCTCTCCTTGTAGTTATGACTTATAACCGCTTCTGTTTGCCTGACTGTCTAGTTCCTTGCCATCCATCAATCCTCCTGCCTCCTTCAGAGAGCCTTCCTGACTGGTAGCGCAAAGCCATGCCCCCCTGTATAGCTTATAGATGGCAGTAACCAACAGATAGTACTTGCTGGGAGCTAGGCACAACAATCCTGTCTCTCTTTTTACAGATTTAGAACAGAAAAGGAATAGCCAAGGTTGCCAGACACTGGTGTTAACACAGAGTCCACCTGCTTTCAAAATTCCTGCACTTGGCTCTTTTTCATGGCACCTCCCAGGCGGTCAGCTGTGCCGAGATGAAGCTGGAGTGTCTCTGTTTTAGGTGCCAGCTGTCAGGAACTCACTGAAGTGGACGATGAACACAAGCCTCATTCTTTCTTTCCTTTTTTTTGTTTGTTTGTTTTGAGACAGGCGTTTTTTTTCTGTGTGTGTAACTTTGGAGCTTGTCCTGGAACTTGCTCCGTAGACCAGGCTGGCCTTGAACTCACAGAGATCCACCTGCCTCTGCCACCTGAGTGCTGGGATTAAAGGAGTGTTCCACCACTGCCCAGCGTGTTGTCAGAAAGTCTGTAAACAAAGAAGGCAAGAAGCCCAGGACCAAGATCCAGTATCCCTGTTACTCCATTTGTTCTGCAACACAAGCACCGATGTTATGCTCTGAAGAAACAACATGTTAGGAAAAACAAGAAGGCTGCAGAATATGCTAAACTTTTGCCTAAGAGAATGAAGGGAGCCAAAGAAAAGCACAAGAGCAGATTGCCAAGAGACATAGGCTACCCTAACTAAGAGCTTCTGCTTCTGAGCCCAATAAAGAATAAGTCTTTACGAGGAACAAATAGCTGGGCGATGACACACATCTTTAATCCTAGCACTTGGGAGGCAGAGGCGGGGAGAATTTCTGAGTTCAAGTTCAGCCTGGTCTACAAAGTGAGTTCCAGGGGAGGCAGGGGCTACACAGAGAAGTTCTGTCTCGAAAAACAAACAAACAACAACAACAGAAAGAAAGAAAGAAAGAAAGAAAGAAAGAAAG
>LOJH01004314.1:20370-34716 GCA_001685095.1 Ellobius talpinus | reverse complement strand
GCAATGCACTTTTTGTTTATTTAAATAATATTATATCCTTCTGGTGCCTTTGATAGAGTTGAAGCCTAGACAGTTATAGTTGCAGTTTCACAGATATGATAGAAAGTTAGGTATAAAATTTTGGATTTACTGAGTATTGAGATAAGATAGATTGTGGAGTACTTTCTTTAAAGTTACAAGACATGAATTGGAATTCAGTACACTGTGAATGTAATCTTTACCTGATAATTGTTCTTATTGCATACAGTCTTACTAGGTTAAAGATCAAGCTTTTTTCATTTTTTTAGAAAGAAGAAAAGGGAAAATGTTGAAAATATTATTTTAAGATTGTGACTTTTGTATATGCTGCATTTGTTTAACTCTGTAAAGCTGTGATTCTTTGCCTGTCTAAAACACCTGATGGTCTTAATAAAGAGTTGAAAGCCCCATAGTGAGGCCGTAGCAAGGATAGGTGGTGCTGGCAGGCAGAGAGGATAAAACAGAAGGAGAAATCTGAGAGGATAAAGAATGAGGAACAACAGGAGAACACGGAGAGGAGGACATCAGGGCCTAGCCACCCAGCCAGCCTCGGAGTAAGGCTGAAAGTAAGACATACAGAAGAAAGAAAGATAAAAAGCCCAGAGGAAAAAAGGTAGATGGGTTAATTTAAGATGCTGACCCTAGTCAAGCCAAGTTATGGCCAGACATTCAAGAATTATTCAAGAATAAACCTTTGTGTGTGGTTTATTTGGGAGCTAGGTGGTGGGCCCCTCAAAAAGCCCAAAGAGTAAAAGATCACACAACAGAAACTAAGATGAAAACTAAATTAGGTCAAGAATGTAATGTACACCTGTAACCCCAGGACTTGGAAATCGAAGGCAGGAGGATTGCTATAAGTTTAGGGCCAACTTGGGCCACAAGAAAAGACTTTCTATTTTCTTAAGAAAATTTTAAAAAAATTAAAAGAAGAAACTAATTGGTAGGGGAAAACCAAGCAGGGTATTTGAATAAGAAAAGATGGATATTGTGTATCAATTTGAACATCATGTGTGAGGTGAGCCTGGTTGGGAAGATAATACTTCGGCACAGAATTATTGGGGTACAGATACAGTCATGTGGTAGCTGATAAGAGTTAATGCTGAGGCGGTAAGGGCTTGGCATGTCCTGCTACAAAGATAGCAAACACATGGTATGGGGAGGCCAGATAGGTGCTATGGAGAATACACAGGACATGCACACAGGGATAAGGGAACTAGTGAGCCAGATGTCCTCCTGAGCACTGAGACAACTGAAGATGTCTTTAGCTTTGATTTGGACTGAGATTCATACAAATTCTTCAGCAACTTGTCCTATGCCACTTGCCATTCAAATGTCTACATTATTTCTTATATCTTTTGGAGAAAGATGTCCCCATATACTCCTTTTAATATCTGCTCTGGTTTTATTAGTTCCATTCCCCTCTAAATGGACCCAATTTTTCCTGTCACTAGCCCAGTTCTCTGCAGGTATTCGTCAGCTTTTGAAGATGACCGTTCTTTCTTTCTACAGCTTCTGGCTAGGGGTCAAGATTTTGCTTAAACCTATGAAAAGGTAAGTATTTTTCACAGCTACCACTTTTATAAATATTTAACTAAAAAAGTGGGTATTCTTCCTAGTTTAAGGCCTGATATTAAAGTTCTGACTGCTTTTTGCTGGATATTTAACAATTAGTTTGAAAAAACAATATTAGAAACAGCTTTGTGGCCCGGAATTATTCTGTCATCTTTAGTTGGCTATCTCTCAATTACTTGTTACTAAAATATTTATCACAAATGATATTATCCTTCAGAATAATTTGTGCTTATAGATAATGACATTATAAGACAGTAGCTTCAGGTTTACTTTCATTATAAGCTTGAAAGAATTTGAATAAACAGCATGTAGAATCATTCTCAAATGCCATGTTTTTATAGCATGAATCCTTTCTGGGGACCAAAGGTATAGCATGAGAACTGCAGGTCATAAAAGTTTGGATTTGAGGCCCCATTCACAGCTGGCAGTCCATGCCCGGTACTGCAAATCTGAATGAAAAGCCCACACTAGGATTTCAGATTCACATCAAGTTTTATACTGTGTACTCTAAATAACCCCTTTTTATTTACACACCAACAAAACTGTTACAAATGAAAAGGAGAGTGCTTTTTCACAACTCCATCCTTTCTGTTTCATAAGAATTTATTGTGCTCAGGGATAGGGTTATGGATCTTCTAGGCATCTATAATACAAAAAGAAGAGTTGAGTGATTGTTTGGCAATAGACTTCCCCTTCTGCTCCCCAGTTTGAGTGTTTCAACATCCTATAGACATTTGTCATGACAATGACCCTTCTCCCATGGGAGATATAACAACAGACACTGCCTATCTATTTCTGCTAGCTGATGGCCTGTAAGACCATGGTCCAGTTCCTCAGTCTGCTCGACTCCTGAAATGTTTCTTGTTAACAGTTTATGAGAAGAGACAAAGGAAATGGAAGTGTGACTAGACTTCACCAGGGAAAAAGAAGTGTTTATTGAATTCAACTGACTGAATAATTTTTCTCAGTAACACTCCACCATACAAGGATGTTCCCTGGGGCTTTGGAATGTAACAGCATGGTCAGACCTCCCGGTCATAAGTGCTCTCCCAGGTCCAGTCTTGAGTTTATCCACCCTAAATATAAATAGATTGTTTGGTGACTGAGTGAATGCCTCTTCAGTGTTCTTGGCATTATGAGATGTCTTTCAGAGGTCAGAGTTGAAAGTGGGCTACTTTCTAACAGGATGCACCACGAGATAACTCTGCCTCTATGTGCTCAGTATCATCTCAGGTCATAAACCAAGAAACAGAAATAAGGCTTCTACAGCACATTTCACAAGGAGTTCAGTGGAGATCAGATGTACAGCTCACATGGGGTTCACAACAGAAACCCCGTTTCTGTTGCTGTTCACGGTGGGAGGACTTTATTCCACTGGTAAGCAGTGGAAAACCCTGTGTGGATTAAGACCTTTAGTTTCTCTTAAAGGATGAATGGATCTTATAAGTCCCAAGGATTCAATAAAAATTTTATAGCTTTAGTAAGGCAGAGTGTCCACCAGCCAACTCTGTGATTTTACTGTGTTTGTCTTTTGCAGAAATCCATGTGAAACCTCAAATGTCCCTTTTATGAGGTCTTTTGTTACACACACATGTTTTTGGTTAAATTAGTGGTGGTTCAATCTGGAAAAGATATCTGTAATTAGAGTCTGATTTTTGAAGTTTTTTTTTAAGAGAGAGAGGTTAGCACATTTTCTAACAACTTTCCTCACAAACAACTTACTTTACCTTACAGGACTGGGACCCAGCACAACAGCTCCTGTGATCCCCATAGAAGGAAGCTGTGGCTTATTGCTACACTGTCAGAGAAACAGGAAAGTCTGTCAGTTTTAAAAAGCCTTATTTCTCTCTCCAAACTCAAGTGTATCTTCATTAAGCAAAAAATTCATATCATTTTACAGTGTATTAACTCTCCAAAGCTAAATTCACAAGATGATCTGATTCTCCAGCCAGGAGACTCACCCGCGTAGAACAGGTTTGTCACATCGCCATCATCAGCGCCACTGCTACCAACATCATCACCATCGTTATAACCCATGGAGCAAATGAGGACTTTTTTAAAAATGTGCCTGACATTTATTGAGTGAAACCAGATAAAGCAAATGCTTAACTTCTAGATGCTTCCTTGGCCTTTGTTGTAGCAGCATCCAAAGACACAATCGCTTAGCATCGTGGTCGGCACATGTCAGGTATGTCACACCTGAAACACACTGCACTACAGAACCCTGGGGTCCAAGGAGAAGATCAAGCCTCTTTATTAGCTGTGATTCAGCATTCACGGAGGAGAAGAAAGGTGAGAGAGAGGAGCAGGACACAAGCATAAATCTCCTTTCTTGTTTGGAAGGCTCTGCATACTTTTTTTGTGTGCCCTGAGCAAATCATCTGGTCATTTTCTTCCCAATACCATAGTTCTCTGAAGACTGATGATGGAGTGAATTGATATCTTAGGTCTTAAGCAAGAATAAAAGATACCTTTTCCTACATAGTTATCCTTAGCATACCCTTTACATTTCATTCTTTAAATGAAAAATAATACTTACACAATAAAATACTAAATGCGCATATATGAACATTTTCATCTGTGGTTATATTTGTAAGAATTAAAATTCTAGCTAAGGAATACCTGGAGACAATCTTTTAAAATACACAAATAGTTGGTATCTGTTTGCCATTTAGGTGAAATATTAAATACAATTTTTAAAGGAAGTGAAGTATTCCTCTATTTAACTTACACTGTAAGCTGAGATGAGTTATGAGGTTAATAAAATTCACACTGATGAAATAAAGTTCTAGAAAAATTCTCAAAGCAACTTTTGATCTCAGGAATTCCCTTAAGATAACAATTACTGAAAAGCCAAGTCCAGCTGTGTGTTATTTATTTGGTATTGCTGGTTAACATTATTAGTTTAAAATGGAAGTGACCCAGACAGAGACTCTCATGGATAATCTCTTGATTTAAAATGAAATGTCTATTGCTATTAATATTCAGGTCAGAAAAATCACAAAATTCTTTGAATCAAGCAGTGTACTATACATGTGCAATGCTCAACAACCTCCATGGATGCCACCCATGAAATGCTATTGCACACATACATTTGGGACAAGAAAATCTATAGATATGACTAAATGTTTCCTTGGGGGCAGAACCTTCCTCAGTTGAGGAAAATTGGCTTAAATATATATATAAAATGACAAAAGTTATATTTATTTTTCCTATTTTCTAACATGGATATTCATATCCAGCTTACTGGTCATAAACTGAGGATCTGGCAGATTCATTGCAACAAGCAGGCTGCCACAATGGCAGCTGTTCTGTAACAGTATCCCTGGGGAGACGGGAGTAAGCATCTACCACCAAAGTCTAACTTGGCAAATAAGTTTTATTGGACTCACTTTCAGGAACAGAAATGACTCAAAAAACAGATATATCACCAAAGTTTGCCCCAGCATGGGTGATGGCTCATGAAATCTGGAAATGGGGAACACACTGTACAACCTTTAGGCATACCTTTTCCAGGTATTTCAGTTGGTCTGAGACTCTTTTGGGCAACTTGGTGGATTTGAGATATCTCTCAATAGTCCTTATTGATTACATACACTAGGGGAAGGAGGGACCTACCAAATCTGGTCAATTTCAGGGACTTCCTGAAGCCATTGAGTTGTTTACTTCCTGAGCTTAAGGAACTTCCCTATAGGATGGGATGTTTTATTTCATAAAAAAACTGATACAGAGCAATATGAAAAGAATGATAGCAAGACTAAAATATAGCAAATGATATATAAACATTTTTATGATACCTTTAGGAAATTGAGTAGTTGCTCATGCCAAGAAAAAGACTACATAAAGAAATGCTTGAAAGACCTGAGAAATAAGCAGTGATTTCTTTCTGACCCCTGGCATGGAATCAAAACACCCCCCAAAAAACATAACTTCTTGAGATTGTTTTTTGACAACAAACTGAAGTTTAGAGATTTATTTTTATTTTCAGTTATGTGTCTATGTGTGCATTTGTTTGATACTCAGAAGAGGGTGTCAGAGCCCCTGGCACTGAAGTTGCAAGCAGTCACAAACTGGCTGATGTAGGAACTGCAAAGTGGTCTAAGGTCCTCTGCAAAAGCAATGCGTGCTTCAACTCCTAAGCCAACTCTCCAGCCCCCACATTGAAGTTTAATACTGGACAAAGACTTGGAGGAATCAAGAGACTGTGGTTATTGGAACACTTGAGAAATAACGATCAGTGCTGAGTTTGATGTATGGTCTCAGGTTGTGGTAAAGGGCAGAAAGAAGTGCCAGGAAAAGAAGGAGGAAGAGCCACAGTGAAGAGAGTGGACAAAATGACAGATGCAGGAGACAGGTGTCTAAAGTCAGTTGGCCCTTGAAAGGGGCTGCCTGTTTCTCAATAAAGCCATATGCTACTGAGATGTTCACACCCATAAGCCTCTACTTTTTAACTTTACCTGGACCTCATAGAAAATGCTACCACAACCTTGACCCTGCCAGAGTTTGCCTTGTGTTCCAGTGTGGCTCCAAAAGAATGACATCAGAGTGAACTTATTGAACCCTAACTGTGGTGAGTTTAGGCTGGAGCCATGGGGTGGACTTTCCTTTCTGAGGCTGATGACTTTGGCAATCAGCTGAAGAAGGCTGAAGGGTTGAGCAGACACCTGTGTTGCAAGAACTAGGTCTTGGAAAGCCATGAATATGACCAATGGAAGGAAGGACTCCTTCACTCAGTATGACTTGCTGCCCCTACCTCTCAGCACTGGGAATGTTCAGCTTTTTATGTAGAAAACTCAAGCTCAAGGAATTATGGATCAGAGATGTCTTAGCTTTTCTGCTGTGGTGATAAAACAGTTCACAAAAGCAACCTAGGATAAAAAATGGTTTGCTGTAACTCACGGTCTAGATTACAGTCCATCGTGGCAAGTGGTGGTCTTGGTAGACCCCCAGACCCTCACGACTCCCACCAAGAAGACTGAGGAAGAAGGGCAGATTGGCAGAAGTAATGAACATTTATTTTTGCCTACACTATGAGCTGGTGGAGACAGTGTTGTAATTTTCCAAAATTTTGTGACAATGCATTTTTATAATATTTTAATTACTTCATATATACATGCATGAGTATAAAATTTTTCATTTTATCTTTTTCCTTTCAATATATATCCTGTTCTTATTATTCCTTTTGCTATTCTTGTTAGTCATCTGCTACATTCCTTTCCTAACTATAGAATTCTTTCAATCTCTTTCATAATTATGGCCTTCACTTTCCACATTTCTCCTAAATTCTACGTCTTCATCTTTTAAATACTCAGGCTTTCCTTATATTCCTTTTTTAAATTATTTAAAATGCTTTTCATATGATATATATTGAACATGTTCTTACCTCAACTAACACCTCTCAGATCCTCTCCACCCCCCTCCCTACCCAACTTCTACTCCTCATGTTTTCTCTCCAATTCTTTTCTTTCTGTAGCATCCATTTAAAAGTGTTAGTATTGTTTTATTTCTGCCATCTGCTTTTTCTCACAATTATTGATAGAGAAATGAGCTTCATAGTTGTTTCTGGTTTTTACTTTATTTCTGTATTGGGCTCACTGTTATTGTTGCAGTTACTGTTGCTTGTCCCCGCCCCCCATTACATGGTGCTGGAATTGAGCACATTTTGAGGACATCGATACAGATATTTTGCTGCTGAGCTGTATTGCCAGCCCAACTGAGAGTCAGCACACAACGTTTTCTATACAACCCGCAACCACACAAACTTCAATGAATATCTCAACTCTAAGGACAGAGAAGAGGAAAAACCCCAAGCCAACCACCATGCTCCAAGTTAGCATGCAGTGGGGGGGGGAGATTTCCATTCTTATAGCATCTGCAGGGAGGAAGG
Organism: Ellobius talpinus; assembly: GCA_001685095.1. Classification (NCBI taxonomy): domain Eukaryota; kingdom Metazoa; phylum Chordata; class Mammalia; order Rodentia; family Cricetidae; genus Ellobius; species Ellobius talpinus. Next base: position 27,239 of record LOJH01004314.1, on the reverse strand, counting down.
CACAGAGACTGGGACAGCACAGCTATGAGCAGCTGCGGCACAGGCTGCTCCCATTCTTCTCCAGAATCTACTTTATCGACTCACCTAGAGAGAAGAGGGATTATTCATATACTTTACTGTTCTCAATACACGTGCCTGATTTTCTAGAAGTATCCCTTTCTTGTGGGGCTACAGAGAAATTAGAACACTTTGGCTCCTAAACAGTATAGTCTGTATCCAAATATACTAGCTCCACCAAAATATTAACATGGAAAATATTTGATGAAATCTGACTGGAAATGAATTTAATAATTCGCAACCGTCAGTATGTCAGAACACAGCATCATGAGGAGACTGGTCTCCAAAATATCTCTCACCTAAAAGCCAAAACAGTATCTATCCTAATAAATGTGCAAAGTTGGCATGCAAGTTGAAGAAATATGAAAGACAAAACAAAGCAACATGACTCCTCCAAATTCTTGTAATTCTCTAACAACGAACTCCACAGATAGTGAAGGTGACTAACTTCTGGGTAAACAATGCAAAACCGTGATATTTAAAGGGCCAATAACTTTCAATAAAATGATTAAAAAAACAAGCAAATCAGGAAAAATTGCAATATGAACCAAAAGTTCATAAAAGGTGTACAGCTTTGAAAGAAAGAAATAAAATCTATACACCAAAAGAAACTCTCAGCAGGAATTAAACTCCAGTGGAAGTGGAATTAAACTCCAGTGGAAGAGAGCGTCTCGGGGATTGAAGACAAAGATAACAAATTTGAAGATTCTCATAACAGTAAGGATAACAAAATCAGGCTTATAAAATAGAACATTCAAGACCTGTGAGGCATAGTGAAAGTACCAAACTTGGATGTCTTTAGTGTAGACGTTGCTGGGGTGCTGACTAAAGGCTTAAAAAGCTAAACATAAATAATAGCAGAAAAAATTTCAAAGTCTGGACATCCAGACCCAGAAGCCATTTAGATATTCAAACAGACCTGAGCAGAAAATAAATGTTGGAATATTGAATAATAGAATTAAATTCCAAGACTGTAAAGTGACAGAAGAATATCGAAAACTGTAAGAGGAAAAAGCACTAATGCTCTCCTCAAGGCAAACACTTGAGAATTGGAGATTTTGCCACAGAAGCTAGAAAGGCCAGGGAATTGTGAAATGGTGTGTTTAAGTCCTGGATAAAAATTACTATGAATCTCAACAACTATTTCAGAAAGGTTATCTCTCAGAATCAGAGAAGAAATAAACCTGTCTGGGAATGAGCACAAGCTAAAGCAGTTCATCACCACTACGCCAACATTGGATAAGATGCTTAGATCCTATACACAGAAGAAAAAGATAGTCACTGAAAATACAGGAAACAAGGAATACCACAGAAAGTAGATAGACAAATAAAAACCAGTCATGAATCAAACATTAGAAACACAACAAAATGGCGGAAGTCAGTGTGTAGTTTTCAATGTATTAATTTTAGCATAAATGGTCTTAATTCTCCAATGGAAAGCTATAGAATGGCTGATTGCACTGACATTTAAGGACCAGCTGTTTGGTGCATATGAGAAACAAGACTCACAAGCAAATTCAGACAGAGACTGAATTCAAAACATTCCAGGCAAACAGAATGCAGAAGCAGAGACACCTACATTCTCATCCAATAAAGCAAACTTCAAAAAAAAGTTATTCTGAAGATGCATGAACTGCACTGAATGTTGGTAAAAGAAACAATGTCTCACGGGGATAATAACTTTTTAAAGTATATATGCTCCAAAAATTGGTGTACCTAATTTCATAAGACAAACACTTTTTGACCCAAGAGGGAAAAGAGATCCCAATATAATATTAATGTGATTAATCATCATTAAGGTGATTATAATGTCTCATTATCCATTGGTGAATGGGTGTTATCCAGACAAAGTATTAATGAGTATACTTAATACCTAAGCTATACTACAGATCAAATGAACTTAACAGGCATGCATCTACAGAATGCTCTATCAAGGAACTGTATATTATACTTCATTTCACAAGCTCTTAGAACTTTCTCCAAAATAGGTCATATTTTAGGTCAAAAGGTTAATCTTACAAACACAAATAAGTGAAATAATTTCTTGTATTTTATCATATCATAATGTAAAGAAGCTAGTTGAAATATAAATAGATTGAAAACACACTTTTGAGTAAGCAGATCCTTGAAGAAATTGGGATGGCAAGACTCCCTGGAAACAAATTCAAATGGAAATACAATTTATCCAAATCTATACCGTGTGACAAAACAGAGTTTTAACAGAGAGCATTAGAGCCGTAAGCATCTGCATGCCAAAGATCAAATCTCTAGTATGTAACCCAATGAACCATTTCCAGATCTTAAAAAAAGAAGAATAAACTAACTCAAAATTAGCAGGAAAAAAAAGACAAGTGCCAACACTGAAGTTAATGAAATGTAGCTTTAAAATAACACAAATAACTTATATTTTATTTATTTTTGATAATTTCATACATGTATGAAATCTATCTTGATCCTATCCATTCCCAACGCCCCCTAAAAATAACTTTGAGAACAAAGACTTGATTCTCTGAAAAAATTGGCAAACTCTTGAACGAGCTAACCAAAAGAAATTGAGAAAAGAACCAAATAAAAGAACTAGAGACAAAAAGAAAATATTATAAGAGATAACACTGAAATCCAAGGGACCACTAGAGAATGTTTTGAATATTTGAGTATAAATTAGAATAGCTAGAATTGGATAATTTTCTATATACACATGATACACCAAAATTGAGCCAATAAGATACAGAAAACCCTAACAAAACAAGTAACTAAAATGATGTGGTCAGGCTGCTGTAATGGCTCGACCATTAAAGGCTAGGCTCACAACAAAAAAATATAAGAATGATGCAGTCATAAAAATTCTCCCAACAAACGAAAGCTAATAACCAGACAGATTCACCCAAATTCACTGGGTATTGTCATATTTTGTCGTTGTTGTTTTTCGAGACAGGGTTTCTCTGTGTTGCTTTGAAGCCAGTCCTGGAACCAGTTCTTGTAGACCAGGCTGGCCTCGAACACACAGAGATCTGCCTGCCTCTGCCTCCTGAGTTCTGGGATTAAAGGAGTGCCAAATTCACTAAATATTGTCATATTTTCTAAAGGACTAGTGTTTTTCAAATCCATACTCATTCAATGAGTCAGAATTACCCTGATATCAAAAACCAAATAAAAGCACACAAAAAACTATAAAACAATTTCCTTGGCAAATTTGGAGGCAAAATTTCTCATGAAAGACATATAAACCAAACTGAACAAATTGAATATATCACATACCTATGATAAAGTTGGTTCCATTCTAACTCTGCACAGATAACCTTGAATACACAAACCAGGAAATATAAAACAGCAAAGAAAAAAAAAGAAATAGAACTAAGGACTAAAAGTTACATGATCATCTCAATACATGCAGAATATTTGACAATATCTCAAATCCCTTCTTAGTAGGAAGAAACAAGCTGTGAAGAAACAAACAAAATAGAAAAAAAGATCATATTCCAACACATCAGGGCATTATCCAACAGATTCGGGATGAACATTGCACTGAATAGGGAAAAGCAGAACAGGTGTCCTTTAAAACCAGGAACAGGATGACAGGACCTTTTGCCTAATCCAATATGAGACTTAAATTATCATCTGGAGTCATAACTTGAGAACAGTAAATAACAAAGAGGATAGAAACAAGGAAGGAATGACTGAAGTTAAAAAAATTCCTTTTTTGCAGATGATAATTCTCTACTTAGAAGACAAAGACTACATCAAGAAATTTCTGGCCTGACCAATTCGACAAAGAATGTCTAAGAAACTGGTACATAAAGGAAGCTTGGGAAAGGTCTGTCATCTGAGATAGTGGAGGCAAGAGGCAATGCAGATTTGGGAAGGGACAGGGAGTCATAAAGTGCTAGTAAGACAATTAGTATAATTTGTCCGAGAGAAGTGTAAGTTCAATATGGCATTAGGAAGCTGGAAACGTGGGTGTTGAGCATTAAGAGGAGACCGGTATGAAAAGACTGATTGCAGCCAATGCATGCTGGAAGTAGTTGACACATGAGAATGGACACACAGCCACAGAGAGAGAAGGGATCACCTGCCCATCCGACTCCCATGTTGGAAGAGTAAGATGAGACAGTAAGAGTCATGAAGAAGTATTAAGAGGAGCAGAGAAGAGAACCTCCAGGCTTTGCTCTAACAGCAAATGGCAATCACAAGGAGGGCCAGATGATGGTCACTAAGAGTTGGGAACAAGAGTATGGAAAAATAAAAAAGCGGCAACCAGATGAGCACCAAAAGCAAACCCATCTTTACTGCTTCTCTTCCGAATGTTGCCAATGACACCCGAGAGTCTTCAATAGTGTGCTGTTTCTTGTGGTGCCACTTGCTCCTCTCTAGGCTAGCATCAGAATACGTGTGTCAAGCACAGGCTTCTTCTGTGTTAAAACAAGCCATTTCTCTTTAACTCGCAAGCAGTGCAAAAGTATAGTTCAAGATTCAAAACTGTTAAGTCGGTGAGATGAAGTCAGTGTGCGGGTGGAAAGGGTAGCCATAAGTTCAGCTATATATGATAGTGAATAAAGGATAAGGGAGCAGAGAGCTTGCAGAATTCTTGAGCATGGATAAGGTACAACATGACAGACATTTGAGTTGGGAAAGAAGATGGCAACATGATTTCCTAGTTAGCTTTAAGTTATCGTCTTGACCTCGCCCAGAGTTATCTGAAGGAGACTCAATTTGGGAAATATCTCCTTCATATTGGCTACATTTCTGTGAGACATATTATTCATGGCTAGCTGATACGGGAGGCCCTAGCACACTATGGGAGTACCATCCCTAAGCAAGGATCCTAAGCTGTATAAGAAAGCAGGCTGAACAAGCAAGAGGTCAATCCAGGAGGTAACGGTGCTCTATGATCTTTGCTTCAGTTCCTGCTTCCAGTTCCTCTCTTGAGTTCCTGCCCTGATTTCCCTTGATGATGAACTGTAACCTGTAAGCTAAAATAAACCTTTTCCTCTCCAAGTTTATTTTGGTCAGAATACTATATCACAACATCATGAAGCAAAATAAAGATGATGCCAAAGCAGAACTTTCTTGGAACTGAAATGCCCTCCCTTAAATAACACTGCCAACTCTGACTTGACTGCTATGCTTGATACATAGCAGCTAGTATGTAGCAATCACATATAGACACATGTATGGATATAAATACATATATATGCATAAAGACATATGTGTGTGAATGTGGCTAACTTAATCCAACAGCAAAAGATTTGTTCCTTCCTATTATCTTCAGTTTGGCATCAATAGAAAATGGTGTGAAGTATATTTAAACTCTTCATTTTAAGATGTACTTAGCAGAAATCCAATAAAACCCTAAGGTCACTGAGTACACTATGAAGAATAATTGCTTTTCCTAAGATGAGTCAATTAAAATTCTTTTTGAATGGATTTCAACAACCTTCTCCAAAGGACTCTTCATTTGCCAAGTTTCAATCGTAACAGTGCTGAGGAAAAGTCACTTGATCTTACAAAAAAAAAATCTAGATGCTTCTTTGGAGACTAACCCAGAGAAACTGAGGCCCAAGACAGAAGGAAATATTTAAAGCAGACAAAGATATTGAGGATTGGAAAATTTGGCCCTCTTTCTTTACTTAAATTCTCAGCTTTATATAAACTGCTCTGGGGTTAAATTTGGGAGCTAGCTGCCTAGCAGTTTACCTGTGAGGCTGCCACTGAGTGTACACATGCGTGAAAGAACATGTAGGTGGATGTGGCTCTTTCTTCCTCTGGTCAAATTTCCACTTGGCTCGAAGTCTTTAAATTCAAAACAGTCAGCCCAATGTTGCTGAATTTTTCTACTCACTCAATATAGCAGATTAAGGGCTCAACTTGGGGTAAATGTGAAAATTAATCTTCCTTGAGAAACAGTGACTTTAAAAAATCGCTGTGCCGAGTGGGGGAAATGAAACAAAAGCAGAAGCGGTGGAGACCTTGGGTGGGGGTGGAGAGAGAAGGCCACACAGGGCTCAGCCTTCTGTCAAAACAGTCTCAGCTCAGTGCATCCCAACTGGGAGCCCAAGTGTCCCAGCTTCTAGTCGGCAGCGATTGTAGTTTGATTATGTGGAATCGGTTCAGTAAGCTTTCAGCTGGACAACTACCAATCAGGTTACTTTGGAAGACTCAAGAATAGATTTTTTCTTTTCCCTCCCTCCTTCTTCCCTCCCCTCCCCTTCTACTCCTCATCACAATCATAATCATCTTCCTCCCCTGCACCACCATCACCACCATCTTCTCCCCTCATGCCCCCTCTCCTCTCCGTTTTTCTGCATCCACAAATCAAATCTTTCCCATTTTCATTTGCTCTCCTCATCATTTTAGTGCTGGGTTTATAGTGCAAAGCCTCCTTTCTGTTACTCCTATGCATATTAGCAATTTATGGGACTGAACTTCTAAGCAACTGGGTAGTCTGGTATGATCTTTTTATCTTTCTTTTATAATTTATTGTATTTTATTTTATTTAAAAAAGAAAACAAACTATTTTTTTTCATTTCACATACCAATCCCAGTTCCCACTCCCTCCCCTCCTCCTATTCCCTCCACCTTCCCTCAACCCCACCCCCCTTCCACTCCTAAGAGAGGGTAAGGCACATTGCTTTGAGGAAGGTCCAAGGCCCTCCCTACTATATCTAGGTTGAGCAAGGTATACATCCAAAGAGAATGTGTTCCCAAAAAACTAGTACAAGCAGTAGGGATAAATCCTGTTGCAGCTGCCAGAGATCCTGCAGTCTGCCCCAGCCATGCAACTGTCACCCACATTCAGAGGGCCTAGTTTGGTC
>LOJH01004314.1:0-20355 GCA_001685095.1 Ellobius talpinus | reverse complement strand
AGCTCAGGTAGACTGTTTCAGTGGGTGTCCCCATCATGGTCTGGACCTCTTTGCCCATGTTCTCATTCCTTCCACTCTTCAGCTGGACTTTGGGAGTGGCTCTCTGCCTCTTTTCCATCAGCTGGATGAAGATTCTATGGTGATATTTAAGATATTCATCAATCTGACTACAGGGCAAGGCCAGTTCGGGCATCCTCTCCTCTATTGTTTAGGGTCTTAGCTGGGGTTGTCCTTGTGGATTCCTGGAAATTTCTCTAGAGCCAGGTTTCTTGCTAGCCCCATAATGGCTCCCTCAATCAAAATATCTCTTTCCTTGTTCTTGTTCTCCATCTTGTCTATCCCATTCCCTCAAGTTCTTCTCCCCCTCCCCTTTTCCCCTCCCTTTTCTCTTCTGCCCTCCTTTCTCCCACCATTCCCATGCTCCCAATTTCATCAGGCAATTTTATCTTTTCCCCTTTCCAAGTAACGCAGACCCAGAAAGATCTTTTTTCATTACCGAGCACAGTACTATGTATATCTGAGGCCAGATGGAAAGAACAAAGGAATGAACACATGCAGTGGTGCATCCAGCATTGAAAAGAATTTACAGGGCATTCAAAAACTGACACTAGAAACTCCAAGAATAAACCTCAAGAATCAATGCCATTTAATATTAGTGAAGGAAACTTAAGTCGATATGGTGAGAGTCTACTAATACATTTCCTGAAGCTGAAGAAATGGGTTTGGTGAAAAATATGGTATTCTTCTCTTCATATTACCTTTAAAAACATTCTAGAAGTTTCTTCCACTTCCCTCCCCATCAGGCCTATTTTCTTGTGTTAGGAATTTTTAGAGTTTCAAAATCAACAGAGCCATGAACGTATTTAAAAGATAACCAGCCAACTGACATTGCGGTTTCTACACATTGCTGCATAGGCATAGGATACTATTTAGAAGCTTCTAGCACTTCTGCTAACTTACAATGACGAACCCAAACAAAACAGCCTTCTCCGCATTTTCAAAAGATTGTTTATTAATGTGAGGCTAAGCATCAGCCGTTCCATTTCCCAGTGTCCATAACTCTGCTTGGGCACTGGGAGCGATTAAACCTCTTTTCCTCTTGGACAGGATTTCTGTCTCCAGTTGGCATCTCTGAACTGCTTCATATTTCAATACTGACAAAGCTATTGTAAGTCAACCACATATAAACAAGAGCTGAAGGCATTACTTGACTTACCGTTAAAAATATATCATTTCTTGGCATTATTTTAAGTGATTCCATCTATTTTTTACATTTCAGTGAATAAATCATGGAAACAGGTTTAGATTTTACAAATAGACACACAAATAGACCTGTAGGCATCCTATCATTTCAAGTACTTACTGGAGTTCTTATTTAAAGGCATTTCATTATAAGAACTCCAGTAAGTACTTGAACACGTTCACTGTTGCCACTTTTTCTTTTCCACTTTATTGAGCTGTGAGGTTTTGCTTACTTTAGCTCAAAATTTCTTCAGAAGACAAACTCTAGGCAGGTAACCCTGAAAGCTCAGGAAGCTGCCTAGAAGACATGACTAAGGACCCTGGGTCTGAATTTTCCGNGCTCCCACATCTCCTACCACAAAGGCAGAGGTGCCAGCTGAGAAGCAGAGTCAAGCACAGTATTCAAAATAGTGCTAGAGCTGAAAACACAGCTAAGCCAGCTGGAGCAAGGAACAGCCCCTCCTCATGCTGAGATCTGAGGAGGGAGATCAAAGACTGCACAGCATCCAAGTCAAGGTTCCCACTGGGGAGTTTCCTGAATGTAACCTTCACATTGTAAAACAACTCACCTGGGCGCTGTAAAATGTCACTGCATTTCCTACACTGCTTTCCCGACTAGAGGAACAAAACCACTAAACTTCAAACAAGAAACAAGAAGACTTTGTAGGGTGGATGCTTCTGACTGTAGATAGACAATAACAAAAGCTAATTATTAGTGAAAGATCAGTTGCCATGGCTGCCCTTGGGGCTTGGGGAGCTTGGTATACAAACTTTGGGGAGATATCATCTATGTTCAGATCATTAGTCTTTTAGATTTTTCTTCCAATCTGATGGCCCAACAAAAGTTCTCTCATGGTCATGGACAACTCATTTCTAAGCCTTCTGATGACCCTGGATTTCAAAGACACTTTTAAAGGACACTTCCATTGACTTTGTGGAAACAAAAAGTTTATACAATGAGCTTAGCAGAAATTAGTTACAATTAGGAGTGCAACACACCAGTCTAAAGGGCACTTACAAAACGGAAGAGGCAGTCTTTGCAATCCTACAAAGAGATTGGGGCTCATTCTTCCATTCTGGTCTGTGCTATATGTTTAACTGTTGTTATGATGATCCTATTCACCAATGAAAAGTGCTTCTTCTCTAGGATATGAAATTAAACTTGTTCTTTTCAAAAGATGTATGGGGTTAACATGGCTCATCCTGAAACTGACACTCCAGCTCTTCCTATCTGCCAACATCCACATGTGGTTCAAGATTCAGTGCAAATGAAGAAAATTTTATTTTATCCCTGGGCCATCACCATGACTGATGTGGGATGATATTTATTTATTTGTCTGTGAAATGGTTTAAAAAAGCATTCCCAAAGAGATATATATTCATGACTCATAATGTTCCTCACTAAGACTAGAACACGGCTGTGCAATTTCTACCTCAAAAGCTTATTGGAAAAATAGAGAAATTAATGTGCTCTCTCCAGACGCTAGTCTAGCCACTCCTCCTTCCTCAAGGAACACGCTAGCAAGCAGAAATAGAAAATGCTCTTTTCATTTAGAAGTATGTCCAAACAAGAGCAGCCTGTAGATAAGTGTGTCTAGCACCTCTTTTTTGTTCAGGGACTATACTCTCTACTGCTTCATTGGATAGGCTGTTTTCCTTCTATTTCCTGTGTCCCATCACTCCCTCACAAGAGTGTAAGTTTGAGTAGAGTTTAAAGAAGCCCTCACCACTTAGCCTTTGTTTTAGATGTAATGATTCCTGCTCTTCTTCAACCACAAGCAGTAACTAAACACCCAATACTATAAATTATCACTATAAAATACTGTGACATTTTCACTAAATCACCCAATAAAAGAATCCCATGACTGTCATGATAATATACTCTACGTATAGAAGAACAGAAAAGAAAATGAAGATTCAAAAGTTTGAACTAACTTAGCAATTTTCAAATGAACTCTACCATGATTAGGTTTTGTTCTGTTTTACATTTATTTACTTATTTGTGAGTGGAGTGAGAGAATATATTTTCAGAGGTCAGAGGAGGTCAGAGGCCAAAAGTCAGTTGCTCTTCCACCATGAGTCCTAGTGATCAAATCTAGCCATCAGTCTTTGTAGCAAATGTTCTTACCTGCTAAGTCATCTTGCTATCTCAGTTACTGGTTTGCTTGCTTTCATAATATGATCATACAAGAAAAGAGTAACCCGACTGTCTAAAACCAGAGAAATACAGGCTTATTGCAAATGTTATCAGGGCTAAGTATCGCAATGAACCTAAGTCCACAGTCATTTTATACTGGTCCTAGCAGTAAGAAGCATTCTGTAATAAGGAAACCTCAAGGTCAAGAGCTTAATTGCTGAGATTATCAGTTATTTAACACCACGGACTGCTTCCTTCCACTTCTGACATTCCTTCCAGGCTGACAGCATTCTCAATTGCCTGTCACAAAAGCCAACTTAATTAGTGTCTACACTTTCTCTGGCTTTTACTCCCTAGCATCAGAGGTGGATAAAAGATGCCTGAACCCAGCCACCTAGCGAACTGACATGAAAGGAAATTGGTCATTAAAAGCCAATTGCTAGGAGCAGAAGGTCTCTACTGAAACAGCTTCCCTTTCTGGGTCACCTCAATCAAGTTAATGCTTCTGCAATGCAATAATCCACTCTCATTTGTAAATTGACATAAATCTGAACTGATGGGCCTACTTCCTGTGTTCACAGAAAGGTCAAGGGGACTATTACGATGGCAGCCAACTTTGTCTAATCCCTTCATCATTAACAGAACATGAGCAGTTCATGTTCAGTGGGAAAACACAAAGTCTGGCAGAGGAAGGCTTCTTGAGACACATCACCTCTGTGCTTCCTTGTAGGCGCTCATAGGATTACATATAAACATTTAAAAATAGGTACCACAGTGTCCTGCTGGTGTGCTGCTTATCCGTCCTAGCACCTAGCACAGCTTACAGTTGCACAAGAAGAGGCCACTCGAGTAAGTTCACAGCACCATGTGTTTTTGACTATGTTTTCAGTATATTATAAAGAGGGCGGAGTTGGTTGCTGTCAGCAAAATGATGAAGTACAGGGTTCCAGCCCTCTTCCCTCATGAAAACATTAAATAAACAACTAGCAACTGCCTGAAACAACTTTCTGTGAGCTCTGGAAATCAGTTAGAGACCGAGAGGAAAAATGCAAATTCCCTATCAAGGAAAAGCCTTACCCAAATGACAAGGAAATGATGACCTCCCTGCCCTGGCCCCAGCTCCTCCCTGGCATGGTGTAGGTGAACTGGAGGTTTGTTCTCTAATTACCTTTTAGTAAAGCAAAGGAGATCAAATTTGCAATGTTTTTAACCCATTTGTGAACTACCTGAAGGAATATTCTGTATCCTCTAACTTCCAGTTTGAAACATCCCAAAGTGACTTAAATGACATGCTAGAGAGGGCCGTATGAAGTACCAAGCACAGCTCTTAGAAACAGAAAGTAGCAAAACATGATTTTTCCAAAGAGCAGTAAATCAACAGACACCATCCCTGAATGAACACGGGTGTTGGGCTTACTTAATGAAGACCTGAAAGACGTTGGAAAAGATATCTGAAGAAAATGAGAATACCTATAAAGAGGTAGTGTTTATAAAAAATGCTTGTGTCTACTTTCTATTGCTGTGATAAAGACCAGGTCCAATACATGTATGTATATGTATGTGTGCACATATGTGTATAGGCACACAAGTGCTCATATGTATACATATATATGTATGTATATGTATGTGAGTACACATATGTGTGTATATACATTGTTTATGTGTATGTATGTGTGTGTACATACATATATATGTATATGTACATTAAATGAAGTCATGTCACGTGGCTATCAATACATTCCATAAAAGCTATAAACTAACAAAACAATCCAGTACCAGGTTGAGAAACCTTCACTCAAGTTGTTGGTCAGGGTAATGCAAGCAACCTCAAAGCAATATAGGCTATCACTGTTGCCCTGGACTGCCTGCCCAAGGTTAAAGGTACATCCTTGCTGCTGAAGCCATCACACAGGACTTACATGGTTTGAGCCTGATCTAACCTGAAAGTCTCCTTCCTGCAGTCCAGTTTTCATAGTACCAGAAACTACTATACAAGCTGCCAAGGGAGGGAAGGCAACCATAGTCTTATGCAGCTGTGATGCTTATGAACCATAGCACTAATCACCATGGCAACGTGCAATAGTGGTACTCACCTATTGATGGTAACCACCTGCTGTCTAATTGGACTTAAGGCCCAGCCAGCAGGAGGGAGATGGTGCCTGGTTCTAGAAATCTAGCCAGCTACCCAGGACTAGTAAGGTCACTGATCTGGAAGACAGCCTGTCACCATCAGCTTTCTAGACCATATTAATTCCTAACTACATTCTAAAACTCATCCTTATGCCTCCAGCTAAGTGTAGCTTTCACCCCCTCATCAAAGAAGCCTCTCTGTAAGCAAATGAAGTTATTACAGAAAACCACAACTAAATGCAATGCAGAGAGTGCTAGATCATGTGAGGTTCACCCCCAGGGAATATATCTAAAACAAAAATTCTGCACTTAAGGTTCAGAGTACACAGCAGAAGGTTGGCAGAAAGTATATAAGAGCTAGGAGGCCAGGAATGAGACCGTATCTCCTCGAAATGGCTGCCTAAACAAATTCTGAACAATGACATCATCAATAAACATGCTAGTGAGGAAAGGAAAAAATCTCAGAAGGTGCAAACCATAAAAAAGAACTACAGACATCTAATAACTATTGTGAGAGAATTAGTCCCTTCCAGGGATGAGCATCCAATTTGTTATCCAATATAAAGTTCTCAGCACTGAAATCATATACACACAGTTGAAAGCAGACTCATCAGACTATATTTGTGAATATTATATATTTGTGAACATATATTATATAAGCTACATATATGATATGTGTATTTTATATGTATGTGTAGCAATAATGAAGAAAAGGCTTTTGTTTTGGGAAGTATGAGAGGGTTAGAAGAAGGGGAAATGGGAGAGACTGGAGGGAAGAAAAGGAAGAGAGAAAGTAATATATTTTAATTTAAATATGCTATTTAAAAAAGAAAAATAGAAATGATTGTAACTGACTCGTGGGACACAGTCAACTGGATCAACACACATGCTGTGTGAGTCTTGGGGTTAGACAAGGAGGCGATCGATTTATTTGAAGGAATAATTACCCTGAAATTGCCAAATATAAGGAAATGTGAAAACACATATTTAAAATCTCAGTGAACTCTAGGGAGGAAGTCCCCAGAAATGGTCCTCATTCTGCTGAATGTCAAAAAACTATGAATGAAATCTATGAAAGCCACAGAACGTGGTGGCATAAGGCGAGCATCCATCGGTCACTAAAAACGTGTTCTAAGCAGAAAAAGAAGACAAAGAAATGAAAGTGTAAAGTGCAGGAAAACAAATTGATCACTTGAAAGCTTTATAGGTTACAAAAGTTTTCCTTCAAAAGAGGGAGGGCTGGAGAGCTAGCTCAGCCACTAGAGGTACTTGGCAAACAAATCTGACAGACCTGACAAACTGAATTAGATCCAAGATTCCATGGACAGAACCAATTCCTAAGAACAGAATGAAGGATATCTAGGTAATCACAAGGCAAATGAGAGAGGTTATTACTTACAGGTTATCTGTTGAGACTTGTGACACTAAATTTAAAATGAGCCCAGACACATTTGTACTTCAAATGTGCCATTCGTCCATTCTGATTCAGAGAAGAAACGGGATGGGGGATGTTTTTTCTCTATTTTATTTTGGTTTAGCTTTTGTCTTTTTTTTTAGTATTAATGGAAGGAGAGAGCCCAAAAAGTTGAGTGTGTTGCAAGGAGGCTATATTGTTGGAGGGGCTTGTTGGTTCCAGCTGCTTAGCCCCAAAATAACCACACAGATAATGCTTGGCCCATTAGCTCTAACTTCTTATTGACTACCTCTTAAATATTAATTTAACCCATTTCTATTAATCTGTATATCACTATGAGGTCGTGGCCTACCAGCAAAGTTTCAGCATGTCTATCTCTGGAGGCAAATCCATGGTATCTCCCTGACTCCGCCTTCCTCCTCCCGTGCTATAGGCCAAGCCAGTTCTTTACTCATTAACCAATAAAAATAAGACACAGACAGAAAGACCTTCCGCACCACTGTAATAATGAAATATATGATTCAAACAGTAGAGGAGATGACAGCGTGTAGACAAATATGAACAAGGGAACAGATTGTGATTAAGAATTTTGTATCTTATTGAGAAGAATGAAACATGGGGTCAAGTAATAGAATAATAGAAGATGGTTACTGCTGAGTTATATGCATAAAGCTGGGGACCTGAAGATAATGAAAATATGAGAGATGATAAGGCCTTGTGGACAATGGTGGACTTGACCATTGAAAGTGGAGAACAAGAGGACTGGAGGGAGGAGTCCAAAGGATTGAGATACATTGTTGGGGGATCATGTATATATGCTGTCACCTAACCAATACTTAAGGAGAAAGCAAAATTAGATGATAGTAGGTGTCTGCTATTATCAGAGACTGAGGAACATAGCCTGTGCGTCGGTAAGTAATAGGTTCACTGAGCCACAAAGTCATGTGCCATGAAGCTCTGCCTCCTAAGAGGTCTGAAGAATAAGTGTGAGCAGCAGTGGCGAGCACAGCAGCACTTACCTTGTTTCTGTTAAAGATATGAACAACCGTGTCCTGAGGACACAGGAGACACTGAATGGTGCCCACTGGGCTCTGCTAAGGAATCAGAGTTCAGAGGACAGTCAAGAAGGGAATTTATAGAGACAACATGGATATAGAGGAGTTCATTGATGACAGTGCTGTTTAATGATCAAAATGAAGGGGCTTGAAAAGATGAGCGAGGGCTCAGAAAAGACAGCAGTCAAAGGCTAAAGGATGGTCTCGAAACTCAGTCTTCTCTTGATGATAGGTAGTGTGTCTGGAGATCTTGGGGAGTGCAGGTTTGAATGAGAATCCCCCCCATAGGTAGAGATATTTAAATATTTGATCCTGAGTAGGTAGTTCTATTTGAGTATGTGAGGAGGCCTGACCTTGTTAGAGGAAGTGTGTCTTTGGGGGGTGGGATTCGAGGTTTTAGAGACTGGAACCATTTCTAGCTTGTTTTCTCTGCTTCATGGTTGTAGTTCAAGATGAGAGCCCTCAACTTGCTACTTTCTCGTGATGATATGGCTGCTTTCTCATGATGGTGATGGACTCTTAGCCTGGAACTGTAAGCTCAAATAAGCTCTTCCTTCCATGAATTGCTTGGTTATGGTGCTGTATCAGAGCAATACAAACATAATGTACCCTTCAATCTGATAGATCTGTGGTCATGGCTGTAAGGACAACCAACCTCTATAATGTGTAAGGGCCACCTGGGAGATGACTACAAAACTTCACAGAGGGCTATTTTCTCAGGCAACAGAAAACAGGAGATGGCTAGAATCTTTTGCCTCTGCCAAAAAACAATGCCATAACTACCTCATTTCTGTTAGTATCTATCACGTAATCCTTGGTCTTTTTGTCACTATGATACTTTGAATGAAAATTACTCCCATTAGGTTCATAGAAAATAGCATTATTAGGAGGTGTGATCTTGTTGGAAGGAATGTGTCCATGGGATTTGAGGTTCAGAAGTTCAAACCAAGTCCAGTGTCTCTCTCTTCCTGCTGTTTGTTGGTCCAGATAGAAACTCTTGGCTCCTTCTCCAACACCAAATCTTCCTGCATACCACCAAGCTTCCCACCATAATGATAATAGACTAAACCTCTGAAATGTAAGCCAGCTCCAATGAAGTGTTTTCCTTTATAGGAGTTGCCCTGGTCATGGTGTCTTTTCACAGTAATAGAAGCACTAACTAAGACAATCACCTTCTGGATCCAGAGCCAAGTTGTAGATATTAATGACAAATCTGGGGCAATCTGAAGCTCTGGAAAGATGGATGCTTAGTCTCTGGATTCCACATACACTATCCTGTTCCTAGATGCTCTTTGGGTGGGTGCCCTGGCAGAAGTTCATCCTTAGTACCCCGTGAAAATCCCTAAGATCCTCTCCCTGAGGAAGCACAGGCCTTTGTCTAGCTTTCTTAGATTGTAATCTCCTTCAGACACAGGCTTGCCTTGTCTGCTCTGGAGGTGGTTCAGCTAAATCATTCTTCACTGAAGACCAACAAGAATCAGTGAGAAAGAGTGTGTGAAAAAGCAGAGGCCAAATCAGTCAGGAAAACATCACTGGGTGGAGAATTCCTTCTTTTGTCTAGGAGATTTTTAAAAACGTTAATGAAGGGAAATGACCAAAGCTCAGGAGCAGATCTTGAAATTTTTGGTTCCCTGGGAACGGGTATTATTTACATCAGCCCTAGTGCATTGCTAATTATGCACTCCTGGGGGGCACGTGCCCAAGTGACAGTGCTGGGCAAGCTGGGCAAGCTATCTTCTGTATGTTTGCAGAATAAAAGATGCTTAAAACTATACCCAATGCAATTCCTTAATCAGCCAGCCTGTCAATTACAATCTGTTCACCTCTCCCCTTGAGGCTGTCCTGAGAGTCCCATTGGGGAACCTGGGGTGGGACCCTGGAAGCCAGGCACAGGGCTGGAGGAAATGTATTATTGTGCCTGAAAGGATACATCCCTGAACTCAGCATATTCTCAAACCTCTCAGCCCTTGAGTTCCCAGTTAACAAAGCATCTTCATTAATTCAACTGCCCAACAAACTATCCTTTGTTAAGATCTTGACTGTCTCTAAATTTTCCAAATTCTCCCATTATTATAATTTAAAATAACAATCTCTTTGTAAGTAAGCACCAATTCTTACACTCTTCTCCCTCATTAAACATCCTTTGGCATTTCTATATGTCTTCGCCGAGCAGCATGCTTCATAGACAGAGCAACCACTATGAGAATGATGGAAATTCCTTCATTTCTTTTCCAAATGCACTAATTTCTCACTCTATGGACTTGGCTTGCTACCTCCTTTTGGGACTGTCTCTCTTCTTCTGTCAAGGCCACCTGTACTATCAGCTTGCAACTCTTTGTTCTTGTCATTTATTTCTGCTCTGTTCTTTACTTTTTATTTATTATGTTTGTGCCTGGGTAGTTTATACATATGTGTGTGTTTGTGCACTATATGTGTATGAAGGCCAGAGTGTGAGAATATCCAGTGTCTTTTTATATTAATTAAATTTTTTCATTTATTTTACATTGTACAATTTCCCCTCCCTTTTCTTCTCCATTCCCTCCCCCTTGCCTCCCCTCTACCTCCCCCATCTACTCCTCTCTTTCTGTTCAGAAAGAGGGCAGGGCCTCCTATGGATGGCAACAAAGCAAGGCATATCAAGCTGAGGCAGCACTAAGTTCCTCCCTCTGTATCAAGGTGGGACTCCTAGCAATGGATCAGGTGTCTTTTTTATTGTTTTCCATATAATATTTAGAGACTGAATCACTCAGTGAAACCGACACTCACAGATTAGCTATACTAGCTGGCCCGTGGACTCTGCAAATCTGCCTGTCTTCCATGACGCAATGAGCATTATTAAAAGAGACAGTATTTGCATGGAGACTTACATAGAAAGAGTACTTACATGGAAAATGAATAAAAACTTGCAAGCATCACAGATATGATTTTGATTTTGTCCTTAGCTTGGATCAATCAGTATGTTCAGTGTTTTGGAGGAGGGCAGTGTACAGGAGGCATTTTCATATAATCCCATTACTTGAGCAACTTCAGGCAGGAAGATAGCATGGAGTACTAGGCCAGACTAGGTTACACAGAAAATATTTATATGGTTGAGGAAAATGTTTTTTGTTTGTTTATTTTTAAGTTAGCATAAAGATTAATAGGTTTTATTGTGATATCGTCATACAAAACCTAGTCATGTTTTTGCTCCCATCTCTTCAAATTCCCAGCATCCCTTGGACCCTTCCACACTTCCAATTCACCTGTGTTCTAGTACCCTATTGTCTTCTTCAAAATCTCTTTCCTTCTTTCATGGTTTCCTTTCAACCTTCATGACATATACCTACCTACACTCAAACACAAATACACACGTAGACACACACACACACACACACACACTTGAATTTACACAAATATGAACTAAAAGCTCTAATTGACGTAAGAAATAGAATACACATATTACTTTTCCTAAAGAACAAAAATACAAATGTAACAACTTTTAATAGTTACTAACTGTATAAATATTCATTGATGTGTGTGACTACATGTGTGTAAAGAATTCTATAGACTTAATCAGCTTATCAGAGTAAACCAGATTCTAGAGAATACAAAAAAAACTGTATCACTGAATTAGATGGAAGCTCAAAATGCCAACCTAGGCAAACAGAAGTAGGTGTGATACACAAGACTTTTCCCTAGTTAGTGATACAGATACAATAGTCAGGGCCCAGAGGATGTGGGGCACCCTCCTGGCTCACTGCTGCTTTGAAAAGTTGTCAGTTTTGCTATTTCCTGTGGCAGCTTAGCCATCACACTAAGGTTGAGGTATAGTCCTTGGACAGGGGTCTCCTCAGTTTGACTATCTGAGAGTAAAGAGCCACTCTTCTCTAGGTCATCTCTGGAAAAGACTAAAGGAAAGACAAAGCCTCCTTTGTGTCCTCTGCCTAACCAAGAAATAGTTTCCAGAAAAGAATCAGTTTTTCCTTCAAGAGGACAGGGTACTGGGGAATCCAATAGTAATTGTACACTTCCAAATTGAAGTGTGTCGATCATGGGCAGTTCCGTCTACTTGCGAAACGAACACCATCAGTTTTGTCCACAAAATTCCCTTACAAATGCCCTGTGACTTTAGCTTGAAGATTCCCTCTTTACCACTTATCCTAGAGGCATGCCAGAGGGCTTTTCTAAAGTAAATAGAGCATTTTTGCTCCATATGGGTCTTTTTATTGAAAACAAACATTTACATAGAGCATAGCGGGCAACAATAGCGAAGCAGCGCCAGCATGCCTTCTATGGATGGCAGAGCCTGGCCACGTCGTCTGGCTGCAGTGGCATTAATTACACATCTTCTTTCAGCTCTGGTGTTGATTGGTATGTGGGAAGTGTTTAGAACCTTGTATAATCATCACTAATTTTTACTAAAATGTGCTCTTAATGTCGTCAAAATTGTCCTGGTACCAGACCCACACATGTTTCACTAGAAGACACAGGACTAAGAGAATTTTGAAAGCCACAGGAACCAGTAGCCCTCTCTCTCTACAGCAACTTTCTTGTAATTTTCAAGGTTACAGGAAGTCTTATTGATTGGGTCATAAAGTATATCTCTCTGTTGCAATATTTGCTGCTGAGGCATATAACTTTGTTGAACTGCATATGTGTGTATATGTATATACATATGTATGTGTGTGACATATGTGTGCATATGTGATATATATGTGTGCTTTATCATATAAATTTTTAAGAAAATTCCATCCTCAGACATTTTGTATTAATCTAAAATTTAAATAGTAATGATAACAAATAATGGTCATAGTTTATATGTAGTTCTATATAATCATTATTACTGCAAAAAATAGTTCTTGGAGAAGTAGATCCTTATTATGAAGTATCAGATACCAACTAAATTATGTAATTTTTCATTGATGTATGTTTTGCCCATATATATAAATAGTGCAAATGATTGGTTTAACCAGAAGATACTAATTTTAACATTCTAGATAATAAAGTTTTTGAGGTTTTATCTAAATATAATTAAAGGTGTTGTTTCAAATCGACAAAGAAATATCTGGTTGTTGTTGTCATTTTCTGTTGCTATGACAGAGCACCACACTGTGAATAATACATAAAGAGATAGTTGGAAGGGCTAGAAAAGCATCTTCTAGGTAGAGAGCTTATGCAACATCTGCAAAGCTGATTCCATCTCTAGCACTGAAAATATAAGACTTATTTGGCCATTCTAGCATCTGGGAAGCCTCCTATAAACATGACGCCGGCATTGGCAAGAGCCTTCTGACTGACATACCATGGTGGATAGACAAATGAGTGTGCCTGAGACAGACAGGACAAGAGGAAGCCAACTATTCTCATGATATCTAACTCGCTCCCTCAGTAATGACAATCCATTCATAAGCCCAGAGCCGTTCTATTCCCAACCACCTCTCCTCAGGCACCATCATCAAACACTGACACTGGACAGTGAGTTTCTGTCTCAGTTATCTTCCTGATGCTGGGATAGGATGTCGTGACCAATGCAGCTTACAAAAGGAAGTTATTTGCCTTGATTCCAGAGAGTTGGAGCCCATAACAGTGGGAACAGCATGACATTAGGCTGAAGGCATGGCATCAAGAGCAGAAAGCTAAGAGCTCACCACTGAAACACAGAGCAGAGAGACCAATCTGGAAGTAGAAAAGACTTTTTAATCTCAAAGCCTGTCCTTAGTGACACACCTCTTATTTAGATGGCTGTACCATCTAAAACTCCCCAAACAGGGTAGCCAGCTAGGGACTAAGCTTTCAAATACTTAAGTCTATGGTGGGTATTTCTCATTCAAACCATCACAGCTTCCCAATGCAGGTAGGGAGGCATTCAAACCATAGCACCTTCTCATGGAAGAGATGATAAAAAAATGTTTGCAAAGAGTCTGGAATACACCATCTACTCAACAGGTTATGTTTGCCACCCATGAGCAAGGCATACATTTGAACGTGTAGATCCGAAAAGTAGATTTCACAAACATCACTGAAATACTTGTAAACAACTGGTTAGTGTGAGACAGGGTAAGCTTGTATTCTGCACAGTATCGTTAGTCCAGTTCCAGATATTTTTCCCATCCCTTATCTTCCAGCTGCATGTTCTATCTGATTCTCCATCCTTTTATTTTAACTTGGATGTGCCAATTTCTCTCAGAGGTGTGCTTTTTCCTTTCTCCAGAGACCATGTTGTGTCAGTTCACAGTCATAGTCCTGTTCTGAATTGTCAGTGTCCTATTCAGGCGATACCATCTCATATCAAGGGAAGGATTTAAGGAGCTAGAATCCATAGTGTAAGGACTGCTGGACACCTTGAGGTTTACAATAACACAGGATTACCACTAAAGTGTGTCCTTGGCAAAATAAAGGCAGATACCAATCAGCCAAAAGTGTTCCAGTCGTGCATTTCACATTAGCTTAGGGATTTTGACCTTAGAAATTATGAAATCTTCTTGCTCTGTATTTTGGCACTTAAAACCTAGCCCCAGCCTAACAATCAACTTTTTTGAAAAAACAGTCTGAACACCTGCTTCATTTCCTGGCAAGCGTTAGTACTCCCCAGTGGGCTTAGTTCTCTAGCATCCTCCCTCAGAGCACCTGGCTCCCCTTCAGGTGCTCTTTAAAGAGCTGTGTCTTCCAGTGTTTGGTGTTTCCCCAGCACTACCTCCAATTGCATTTCCTGCCAATGTGCCTATTTGTTCCCTTCCAGAATCCAAGTGGTGACACAATCCTAATTATTCTCAGATGGTCTTTGATGATGTCATTTTATGGAGTACATGGCAAGAAATAAAAGTGGACCATATGAATCATACACCCAAGTTTGAAATAAGGACACACTGCAAATAAACTCCTAAACCTCTTTAATGACAACTCTATGATGTATTTACTGCTGCTTTGATAGTGCAAACTTCTCAGTATGCTGTGCTCTCAAAGGGGACATTTACAAATATAGCAGGGCTGCATCTTCAGGAGCCAGAGGTCCTGGAAATGGGCCATTCCACCATGTGTCATTCATTGATGCTTCAGAAACTGAAGTCCCTCCCTGTGAAGACAATGGTGTCCTGTGGAATTCAGTCATGACCCATCCATGATGAAACTTCTTTCAAAGGAGTGACTGGTCTTGGAATTACAATTTCAGGAACACAATCATTGTCATTTGTTTCAATACATCCAACCCAAAGCAATAAACTGAAGTATTACATCATTAATTGTTTAAGTTCCGTCAGACCTATAACACTTTCTATAAAAGTTTAAGGCTTTGAACTATTGTTGTATTTAACATTTTGTGTTTCCTGTCACTGTTTTCAGGCATGGGGCAATAAAGTTATGCTCTTAAAATTGTTATTATTTACAAATACTTTGTAGTATATTTTATCTATCTAGAAAAAGCCCATCTAGCAACAGTAAAAAGTTGTAGAAATCCACAAAATCTATTAACATTAGATGAACAAATATGAGATAAAAACAACACATTTATAGTGCTTTATATTAGCAATAACAAGTTAAATAACATTATGGAATGAGCCCATTCATAATAGAAATAGTTAATATAAAATGTACAGAAATTAAACTGATGAAAAATGGGAGAGCTTACTATAAATAAATGTTATTGAAAATTATTTAAAAAGAGAGAGAGGGAACTGGGAAGATTTTAAAAATCATATTCTAATACAGATAATAACATAAAACCCACAAACTTACCTAAAATATACCTACTAAATTTAATATAATTCAGTCAACACTACAAAGGGATAATGCCATTGGTTGACCCTAAACTCTGTCAAAAAGATGTAATGCTCAGATCAGTGATGATGAAGGTGAGCTCATCTGGGAGTATGATGGGCAGATTGCTGGATTTTAACTGCTTCCTGCAGTCATTTGTGCGATAATTACTGGAGAAGAAACTTGAACACAGTTATGAATCAGCCAGGGATAGGAAGAAGGGTTGCTTAAGCTTAATATTATCTTTGTCTCTTCTCAATGTGCCAGGTTGGTCTTGACTTCTCAGTAGAGTTGAGGAGGCCTTTGAATTTCTGGTCCTCCTACCTATGCTTCCTGATTTCTAGAATCACAGGAGCAAGTCACATGCCAGATTTATGAAGGGCTGGGACCAGGACACAGGGCTGGCACTCATTTAGATAAGGTGTTTTGAATACAGTGTTCTTCATGTCTCGGGTATTTGTCACCAATTGATTGCACTGTTCAGGAGGTTTATGTGCTGTGATTCTGGTGGATGAAGTATGTCACTGGAGAGAGGTTTTAAGAGTTAAAAACATTGTGCTATTCCCAGTGTGTGCCTCATGCTTTCTGCTTGCATTTTGAGATATGAGCCCTAAGCTTCTGTTAGGGTCATCATGCCTGAAGTTCACTGCCTCCACTCACCATGGATTCTAACTTCCTGGAACTATGAAGTCAAATCAATGTTTTCTTCTCTAAGTTTTCTGTCAGGGTGTTTGTCAAAACAACAGGAAAGGAACTAAGACACTAGGCAAGCACTTTATTCACTGAGCTACACGGCCAGGCCCAGTCTTCTGGTTTTCACCCTCAGGGTTTCATCTGTGAATTACTGAAGCAATCTCTTTGCACTTCATCCATTCTTCATTTCCTTGACATTCCATAATATGCAAAATGTTGCTTTTCCAGCTTGGCATGGGATTCACTACTGCAATCCCAGTGTAGGGCAGTGTTGTGAGTCTGAGGACAGTGTAAACTACACAGCATGCAATTAGATCTTGCCTGAAAAATCAAAGAGGAAGAAAGACGGTAGACTTAACCATACTCCATGTTTTCAAAGACCTTCAGTTATTATTCAGCACTAATATAAATATCTAAATCCACTACATTAGTTATTATAGCTCTGAAGCTACATAATGTGAGACTAATAAATACTGTACTCTTAGATGTATTTTTAAATCCTCACTTAACCTGTTTCTTATTAGGATTACCTGAAGTTGTTTAGAGGAACAGAAATAATAGAATATATATGATTATAAGAGGGGATTTATTGGACTGTTATAAAACTGGAGGCCATCTGTGACTAGAAAGTTAAGAAACCAGTGGCTTCACAGTCCCCAAAAGCTGGAAGCCACTGAACAAGATAGATCATTTATTGAATAGGTAGTACTTTCCAGTGCATGTTTCTGGCAATGTTGTTAAAAATATGTGTCCATTTCTGTGTGAACTTACCTATAGATCTGTTGCTGTGTTCCATTGGTCTACAAGCGTGTTTTTATGCCAGCCCTAAGCTGTCTTTGTCACTATAGATAGATAATCTGACTTCAGAAAATGAACGAGTTCTTGCTGTGTTCTTTCTACTTAGAATTGCTCTATCTGTGTTATTTTGGATTTCTGTAAGAATTTTTAATATTTTTCTAGTTCTGTGACACTTCAGACTAGGGTTTAATATCTAAATTACATTAAGAATCACAAAAGTAAACTCCCCAAAACAAAACTGCCAATCAATAAATAGGTCTGTGAACCTAAAAGATGGTTCTCAAAAGAAGAAATGCAGCCCAAAAAAGTATTTAAATGTTCAAAATCTTTAGTCATCAGGGAAATTACTTTGAAATCCTATCTCATTCCTGTCTTAATAGCTATTGTTTAAAAAAAAATCCCAACAGATCTTGGCAAAGATGTGGGGAGAGAAGAACCTTATTCACTATTATTGGGAGCATCAACTGGTACATTCTCTACGGAAATCAGTGGAAGTCTGTTGAACAATTAAAACTAGAGCTCAATATGACTGAGCTATACCATCTCCGTATCCGTCCCCAAGATACTTCCCGTCCATATTTGCTTCTGCTCTTTTTACAGTAGTCAAGAAACAGAGCCAGCCTAATGGCCATCAGTTGACCAATGAGCAATGAAAATGTGGTACGTGCACACAGCGGAATTTTATTCAGCCGCAAAGAAATATGAAACTGTGGAACTTGTAGAAACATGGATGGAACTGTAGGGTATACTAAATATAACCCATGATCAAGAGACAAATGGCACTCGGTCTCTCATATGCAAATCTTATGTTCTAATTGTTATACATGCATTTATGTGGGAATAAGCTTGGACACATGCCTAGAAACTATAAAGGAGCCTTTGACAGGGGATTAAAAATGTGTTAGGAGATGTGAGTAGAGAGAGTAGTGATACAAAACACATGTGATTCAAAAATGGAAAGGGAAATACTGGGGTAATGGGGTGCAGCAGAGAGGAGGGTGTGGTTCAAGTAGATGGGGCAGAGGATTGGGTAGAGGAGAGTTAACTAAAACTAAATAAATATGTCAAAACTGCGCCAAGGAAAGCTTTTGCTTCATATGCTGATAAATAATAGTTAAATAGTTAAATTTAAGTAGTTTCTAAACATCAACTAAGGCTTTTTTTTGCTTTTTGCTGATAACTATACATTCCTTACTGTATTTTGACTTTGGAGTTTCTTGCTTTGCAATTTTGGGTCCTAGAGGTGAAGGAGAAAGCTCCAAGCTCCCCTAAAATCTGTGCCATCATAGAAGTGAGAAATCTGAGAATCCTGCCTTAGGTTCAGAATGGGGACATTCCACGTGCAAAAACAGTGGTATTAGACCATGGTTTCCTAACCAGATTGAGGATATCACAGAGACTTAAATGAGAAAAATTATAAAATATTTTCACCAGGACAAAGATTCTTATATCCACGCTGGAAACAGAACATCAGAGACAGTTGCTTCTAAAGAGCCCATGAACTTGAAGATCAAAGTATAATCAAGGCAAATGTACATATACTCAAATATTCCAGCCTAGGACTCAGGTATGGTATGAGGAAGAAAAACAGTACTTATAAAATGTGATTTGAGAAAGTATTTCCCATCAGCTGAGCAAGTGGGATGGAGAGTCAGTTTAAGTCAATATAGAAAAACATTTACACTTGAAATTTCATATATTTGAAAGCCAGGGACTAGCTTTGTACATGCTACATAAAAACAGGATGAAAATAATGCCCATACTGTAACAGAAATTACCATTTTTATAATTTATATATATAAATTTATGATTTATAGCTCATTTCTGAAGCATCTCCGATCAATAGCAAGAGCCGCAAAGTGTGAGCTCGCTATTCCAGGCAGGCTGTCTCGCTCTACCACCCCAGGAACTGACTTCCAATGTCACTGTCTTCTGACTCCACCAACTTCACCTATAGCACTGAGTTCTCTTGTCTCAAGGTCCACTTGTGCCCATGTTTTACAGCTGTATTCAGTGTAAACTTGCAATGCAAAACTCTCTGAAAAAGACCTTTCATATTCTCTGTCGTCCTTAGGCCTAATTTACACAACACACAGAATCAGCAGGTGTAAATTGATCACTCCCTCCCATCATTCCACTACATCCCCTTTTCTACCTATGCCCCTTCAGTGTGAGGACCTGTGACTCTGACTAGAGAGTTTTTTCAGATAACTGAAGAGGCCAAGGAGGAGAAAGAGGAAGATCCAGAATGTCCAAGGGGCAACACACTCCTCAACCAGAGACCCGTGAACTATGAGATTAATTCAGAATTGGGATCCTTTTTATTTCTTTATAAAACTACTCTGTTGTCAATGTTTCTGAGTGTGTGCTTGGAGGGGGTACCTTGTGTTTAGTAGCAATGAGTCCAAGGGCAATAGAACCCCTGTGCTAAATCTGTGGGACACTAACTCCTACTGTCAAATGTGCAGAGGCTAAGACATGGGCAGTGGAAACTCTGAGAAGATTCATCCCCAGTGTATCATTTCAAGATGGCTGTTCTAGATCATCTTAAATAGTCTGGGCACAGAATTGAGGTTGGCATGTAATATTACATTATTTTCTTAGACACCTCAGGACACAGTAGACGCGTGTCTAGTTTTATTTGCCATTGATACTTTACATGAATTGAGCTCATGCTGGATCATATCCATGTTTCCTTGGATCAATCATGTGCCAGGCTTTGCGCGTGCAACATAAAACCTGAACAGAATGATGATCCTGCCACCTTCCTCCCTCACATAAAGTGTCTTGTTCATGCTGCTGTTTGGTCTCAGATCAGCACCTATGACATTTACCTGTTTCTTTGCTGTAAAACCCAAACATGATAGAAAAGATCTTAAAAGTTCAGTTTTCATACTTATATCCACCAGGAAAGATGTGATGGCAAATAAGAAATTCAGAGAAGCCAGTAGCCTCATTTTTAAAAAGTCATATGATTTGCATGCCCTAGTCATACAGTCAGTTCTATGTAGCAGAAAAGGGCATCCTCAAAGGACTCAGAAAGAAACTGTTCTAATATCCCAGACTGTTCAACGCAATCAAGTGGCTAAAACTGCCAGCTGCTGATGGAGGCGGGTTATCTGTCTATGTGTTACTTTCATTGGTTAATAAAGAAA
>LOJH01004313.1:23506-36647 GCA_001685095.1 Ellobius talpinus | reverse complement strand
TTACTCTAGTCTTTCCCAAGCTCTCTCAGGCTTTCTGTGGATGCAGTTATCCACATTGGGAGCCATTCTGTAACATGAGGGGCTGCTTGTTGGGGTTTACTGTCCTGTCTGGTTCCCACAGCTGTTTAGCCCCAAAGAAAATCACACAGAGCTCTCTATAAGTTATAAAAGCTGATTGGCTCATTAGGTCAGGCTACTTATTAGCTCTTGTAGCCGATATTATTAACCCATTATTCTGATCTATGTTAGCCATGTGGCTCAGATGACCACCAGCTCTCAGTGATTTTGTTCATGTTGTCTGCCTGGCTGGAAGGCGTTCTCTATTGTCTCAGGTCTTTTATCCACTTCCAAGACCTTGCCCACACACTTCAGTCACCTCCTCAATACTTTTCCCTGACCCACCTTCACTAGGATCAAGGACTTTCCCAAACACTTCAGCCACCACCTCAATACTTTCCCCTGCTCTGCCCTCACTAGGGTCCAGAGGCATTTCTTTCTTTTATAACCATACTATGCTGTGTTGGTGGGTTCTATATCCTGAGTTCATTATTATGAACTTTACAAGGCCGGATATTGCTTTTCTATCACTGCAACCCAGCAGTGTGCAAATCAACAAGGACTTTGGAGAATTTGAACTAACTGAACTAATTTGAACTAACTATCAGCATGTATCTAACCAGTATCCTCTTACTAGCCCAGGCTGCAAGGAAGGGCAGAACACTCCTTATCATACCCTTTATTTTGCCAGCAGAGTCCAAATGGGCCCATTAGAAAGTTTCTTCTGTCCTCAGAATTTGTTCTCAGCTCACACAGGCTCCACGAACCCTGCGCCTACATTCTTGATGTCTACTTAATGCACAGACTTTATGAGGATGTGCTGATGGGGGTGCACCATCCAACGGAGGAACATCCACCTTTGCATCATTCTCACAACTGAGATGCCTTCCTAGGACCCTTAGCTCTGCTCTCTGCATCCTACCATTTTGGTTCTTCAAGGAGGGAACAATGATAGCCTTCTACAAAGTCTGTGAGCTCACAGGAGGTCGCGGAAACAGGCAAGACCTTGTCTTGGTGTAACACCACCAAGGGCTGAGCTTCAGCTTCGATATGCCAATTCTAAGTCCTCGGTCACTCATTTATCTCCTGTGAGGAGGCTCTAGGTTCTCGTCTGGACATCAACACGGACCATAGAACCTTTCTGTCATTGCTAGACTCTTGGGATACGGAATGTGACAGTGGACTGCCAAGGAGAAGTAACTCTTGGACATCTTGGGAGAACTGGGATGGTAAATAGAATAAGAATGCCATGCCTCTTTATGGTTTATAAAAATGAACTTGAGGTTATACATAATGTCCCAGTGAAGCCTCCAACAACCATTCCTTTTTTTTTTAAACAGAGAAAGCAATTGAGGCCCAGATACATTGGATGGTTTGTCTAAGAACACATAGCTGGAAGGCGGAAGAGAGGTTGTCCTGGACTAGTGAACTCTCTGCCTCAAAATCTAGAGCCTTCAGTGGCTCTAGGCCATGGAAGAGACCATTTAAACATTACATGGGCCTTTAATTAGTGAATAAGTAATTCTGTTCTGATGGTCACCTCTAAAGGACCAT
This sequence comes from Ellobius talpinus, assembly GCA_001685095.1. NCBI lineage: Eukaryota > Metazoa > Chordata > Mammalia > Rodentia > Cricetidae > Ellobius > Ellobius talpinus. The sequence continues at coordinate 35,036 of LOJH01004313.1, read as the reverse complement.
GACTATGGTCCCTCCAAAACACCAGTATAGTTAAGGTGGCTTATATGCACTGCATAGACACTGCCCCATCTGTCTTCCTGGAGATGCCAATGGGGATGGAGTGGAGGAGAGTTGTGGCAGAATACTTGTTTACACTGTATGAAGATGTGTCACTGTGATTGGTTTAATAAAGAGCTGAGTGGTCAATAGCTAGGCAGGAGAGACTGGCAAGATTTCTGGGGAAAGAGAGAAAGGAGAGGAGGACTATAGGCATGATGGCAGGACAAGTTGGATGTACAGAAATGGAAAAGAGGCAAGAAAAAAGCCATGTAGTAGAATGTAGAAGCAAATTAATTAGTTATATAAGAGATAGCTGGGGGCAAGCCTAAGCTATAGGCAGAGCTTTCATAATTTATAAAAAGTCTCCATGTCATTATTTGGGAGCTGGCTGGCAGGACAGAGAAAGACTCATCACAGAGAGTAGAATGGATATAAATGTCACGCCTAGCTAGGCCCAGAGAAGCAGGTGCTCCTGCTCTTCCTCCACATCTTTAGTTGGCTTTCTATTGTCGTGATAAACACCATGACCTAGACCAACTCGGGGAAGAAAAGTTTTATTTTAGCCTACAGTTTATAGTCCACCATGGAGGAAAGCCAGGGTAGGAAACTCAAGTCAGGACCTGGAGGCAAGAACTGAAGCAGAGGTCATGGAGGAACCCTGCTCATAAGCTTTCTCCCCATGGTTTTCTCAGTCTGGTTTTTTTTTTTTTACTACTCAGGACCACCTTTCCATGGATGGCACCATCCACAGTGGGCTGGGCACTCCTACGTCAATCATTAATCAATAAAATGTCCTATAGAGTTGCCCCCTTGCAACCCCATGAAGGTGTTTCTCAATTGAGGCTCTCTTCTATCAGAGGATTCTAGCGCCTGACAAACTAACAAAACAAAACAAAGCAACTAACCAGGAAATATCACCAAAGTGACCTTGGATGTTGTGACTTCAAGGTTGGAAGAGCTTTGAGGTAGGGGTGGGGCATGACCTTCATGTGTGATAAGAAGAAATAAATCTTTGTGTGCCAACTAAACAAGTTTTGGGATCCTCTCTCACCACATCTTCCCTGTTCAATTCTGACTACTGATTCCAAGTTGAAAGTATTGCCTGAACACCAGATCAATACGGTGAGAATAACGGTCTGTGCCCACAGGGCCTTTTCCGGCTCTCCTCCTTTACTTAGACAGGGAAACTGAACTCTTAAAGGACTCTGTCCCTTCCCCACTATCAGATAACCACTGTTCCTACGGTCTCCTTCCCATGGTTTCTAGGATCCTATTGTCCTTCCTGTCCCCATCTGTGCCCAGGGAGGAGAGAGATTCTTTTGTCATTGCTCAGTCCTGAGAAGCTAAGGGCAGCCACACTCCTCCCACTGTGCCCACTCTCCTGACCTGTCCCAGCTGAGAAGGGTAACAGAGCCATAGGCTCGTTCACCCAGGTACTCATTGCTTACGCTCTCATTGCTTACACTCTATTACTTTACCTCTTCATTCAACAACTCATTCATCATTTATTCATTCATCCATCCATCCATCCATCCATCCATCCATTCCTTCATACTCATCTCCACATTTTCGCCATATTTACTCATTTATTCACTTGCTGGCTTCTTACTGTATTCGTTCACTTTCTCACTCATCAATTCATCTTGCTTATCATTTTCATTTTCTCATTTCACTAATGTGCTCGCTTGCTCTTTTCACGTATTTCCCCTTCCTTTCCCATACACAATCACGTATCTGTTCCCTGCCTGCCCCTTTATGCCTCCCTCTCTGCTTTTCAGCACAGCACAGCGTCCTACCAGGAAGCTGAACCTCCCTTGGCTAGGCCCATTAGCCCTCCCTTCCAGAACATTCTCTTCCATTTGAACATCAGCTTGCTGAGCTGTGCAGGCATGTCTCCTGGTGTGTGGGGGACATGGTTTCTGCTCAGGAACAGATGTTCCTGTAATTACTGTTTTGACTTTCACCCCCTAACGCCAGAACATTCTCTCCACAAATTCCTGCAGCACACAGGAAAGCGAGCAGGAAGCATGGGCAGGGAGCTCGGTGCCTGGGGGTGCAGATTCCATGGCATGGTTGGTGCTGGCAGCCAGGCAGGGCATTTGGAGGGCCTCTCTACTCCAGGATCTGGGGTCTCAGCTGAGCTGAGATAGGCAAACAGGCTCCGAAAAGCAAGATGGTGCCTCCTAGGGAGAAGGGTTGACGGATGCCAGGCTTGAGCAGCCTGGTATTGCTCTACCTTTGTGACAAAGTCACAGAGTCAGAGAACACTTGCTGTCCTGGGGGACACTGTCAATGATATGATGGCAGAGATGGAAATGATACTTTGCTAGCTTCTTGTGTGTGCTGGGTGTTCCTCACACTCTAGGCCACTTGTCCCTCAATGTGGTCTCCCCAGCCTTTCACCCTCCTGAGTTTTAGCTGGTCTTGTGTCCTTTCAGCCAAGGACTCCATTTCCCAGATCCCCTTGCTGAGAGATGCATCTAACAAAGTTGTGGCCAATGAGTGTGAGCAGAGATGATTTCTGTGATCTCTCCGATGTGCCCCTGAGATGATGCTGGGCATTCTCCACTTACCCTCTCTCCACCTGTGGCAGAGAGTGGCCCTTAGAGAGAGAAAGAGTCAGTGCCATCTGACTTTAGGGTTTGGGAAGTGTTACAGGGCATGGAAGAAAAAGAGAGAGGAGGTGCTGGTTCCTGAAGAAGTCAATTTTGTCTCTTGGCTGTTAATCTTGCATTTCTGTTCATTTTAGAAAGCATGCTTTGACTTTATGATGCTGATAAGGGGATAGAATCCTGGACAAGGGGAGAGAAGGGGAGGGAGTGTTGGGACATAGAGACAGGCTTGGCATGGGCTTGAGGGGGATGCGTGAATAGAAGCTCAGGGCTGGCTGGCCATTTGCTCTTTAGACTGGGCACCCTCTGGGTCTGTATGAGCATGTCTGGGGCCCTAACACTGTACACAGCAGAGATTCCAAATGAAGGGTCTGGCCTGCCATCCCACCAACCCTGTCGCTGGATACAGACTTGCCCCCAGTGTGGTGATGCTGAGACCAAACCAAGCAGCAGGCAGAATGCAGGGCTGTAATTTTCTGCTGCCCATGCCTGGAGGGCATCAGGGAGGACCCAGAGGACCCAAGACTGTTCATTGTCACACCTGGTAACCTGCAGAGCTGCATAGAAAACCTTTGGTGCTGGGGTATACCAATGGTAGGATCTCAAGTCTTGCTTGCATCAACCCACCTCTGTGGTGTGACTCCCCAGGAGTCCATTCTGCCACCTGTTAAACCTAGCCCTAGGGGAACAGGTCCGGTCAGCCTACTGAGGATGAAAGTAAACAAGTTTCCTCCTATGGTGCTACTTCTTTGCCCTCGGTGACACTCGGCCCTAGTGGATCCAGCAGCTAGGTACCAAAGTCCCTAGCTTATCCTCTCTGTTCCTGGGAGAGAGGGAGAGGGAGAGAGTGCACACACCCACATTTGTGTATCTGCAGGTCCTTGTGTGCACACGCCCATCTGTGCAGAGAACAGAGGCCAACCACAGGTGGCCTTCCTCAGATACTCTGTCTACTGCATCCGTACTTTTTCTTTGGTTTGTTTGTTTATTTATTTATTTAGAGACAGAGTTTCTAACTGACCTAAAATTCACCAAGTAAGAGAAGTGGCCTGACTGGAGAGCCCCGGGGATCTGCCTGTCCCTGCAGCACACGGACCACATGTGTGCACCAGCAGCAGGCCCAGCATGTTTTGGACACGGACTCTGGAGGTTAAACTCCAGTCCTCATATTTGCAAGGCAAACACTTCACCCAGGGACTGCTCTCTCCAGCCACAGACTTGGTTAGGGTTCAAAAGGAAAGTCCAACACCTCCAAATGTATTTAGTCTCATTCCAAAAGAGATGGCTGGTCACTTGGTCTGACATCTGGGGTATGAGTGAGCCTAACAGGCTTGGTCTAGACCCACAGGTCTTCTGAGCTGCCCTGAGGATTCAGAAGCCACACCCAGACATGGAGTCCTTGAGAAAGTCTGGAAGTTGCAGGAAGGTGAGGAACCTGTCTCACAGCCAAATCCCTCTCCTTCCACCCAGCTGCCTCTTTAACCAGCACATTTGTGTAGCAGGAACTTGAGCTTCCCCGGAGACTGTTAATTTCACAAATTTCTGGTCATGCTTGACTCTCAAAGATGGTTTTTGTTACAAGATCCAATGTCAGAGCATATGCTATGACCCCCTTCCCAGAAGAACTGATGAGACCAGGGCTTGACCACAAGCTACCATCAGTTCCGTTATGGCCACAGAACAGAGAAAAGGCAAATGTTTGTCAGACGGAAAAGTTGCACACTCAGATTTGCCTCATGTAACCTGCAATCCCTTTGCCACACAGGCCCAAAGCCACCTAGACTCTGGACAAAACAGGAGCTCTCTGGATGATCTGAGTTCTAATTCTGGCATACACCAGCTTCTAGACCTTAGCCACATTATTGCCCTTCTCTGTCAGATTGGGTATCAAATCATTTTATAAAACCTAGACCATCCCTGGTAGATTCTTAGTGAGTAGAAGCCATGACTTGTTCAACTTGGCATCCAGAGCCCAGAATTAGGCACTGCACTGGCTCAGTAAGCCGGTATTGATGGTTCCACATGGAGCCATGATGGTTATTAGTCTCGACTGTCAACTTGATGGGCTTGGGAGACACCTAGGCAACTTGTAAAGCACAGCTCTGGGTGTCCCTGTGAGTCCATTTCCAGAGACACTTAGATCCTGAGGGCTCAGGCTTGGTCCAACTCATTGATGGGTCGATAGACTCTTGGGAAGTGGTGGGACTTTAGAAGGTGGGGATTTCCTGGAGAAGCAGCCACTGAAGACATACCCTTCGGATTGTATCTTTCTATGGCCGTTCCCTAGGGTGGCTCAGCTATGCTTCCTGTCTGCTATGGTGATAGCCACTTCACCATGCCCTCCTGGCTCTGAGCCTCTGAGCCCCAGCAAAACCAAATCCATCATCTCTTAAGTTGTTCCCGTCAGGTATATGATCGTAGTGACAATGGAACTAAACACAGAACTGTGTGTGTGTTGTTATTGTTGCAGTATGTGCCTGAATCTGTGGGTCCACTAGCTTGTGCTCATGCCTGTGGATGCCAAAGGAAGGCACTGGACATCTTTCTCTACAGCCTCTGTCTCACTGCCTAGAGACAGGGTCTCTCCCTGAGCTGGAAGCTCACCGTTTTCCACTAAGCTGGAAGGCCGGTCATTCCCCAGGATCCTCAAGTCTCTAGCCACTAATGCAGGGAGGGGCCGGGGCAGGTGCATGCATGCCTGGCTTTTGGCGTCTGAACTCAGTCCTTTACTCTGGCATAGTAAACCTTCTGGCTCACTGATACACGCTCCAGCCCCAGCTTCTGTTCTCTCCGTGCTACTAAAGCACTGAGCTTCTCTAGTCATTTTGGGCCCTTGGCAGATTCTCTTGGAAGAAGTACAAGTTTACTCCCATTCCACACAAGAGTCACCCTGAGCTTCTGTCATTTCTATCTGGGTATCATTGCCCCTAAGAGATTGGTTTGACTGTGTTCGTATGAGCCCTTTCATGCCTGGTTGCTTTGAAAACATGGGGGGAAGGAGACAGTTCAGAATTTGGGAAGAAGACTGGTATCAAGTAGGGGCTGGTGGTCTCAAGAGTCTAGTGGGGAACAAGGAACAAATGGGGTATCAGGTGGACCCCTTTTCTCTCAAGGGTCATCCTGTCTCAGGAAGCCAGGCCGTAAGACATCACTATCTCAGGATTCTACTGTTGGATAGATGGCTGCCTGTCCCAGAGGCAAGATGAGGTAGCTGCAGCAGTAACTCAGATCATTCTGGGCCTTTTCGTATTTAGGAGGGCCAGTGACACCTACTCAAAGTTCACATGTGACCTTCTAACTCCTCCATCACATGATCTTATCTGCAAATGGGTCATCGTGGAGGTAGTTCATTAATTAACGGTGAAGTCAAATCTAGGTAGCATGGGCCTGGAACAAGGAAATGGAAATTTGACTGGGGATGTGAGCCTGGGGGAGGGTCCAGGGTGACACATCACACCCACTGGCCCAGGAGTGCCAAGGCCGACCAGCAGAAGCTATGGGAGAGGATGAGCAGATGCATCTTGTAGCCTGTGACAGAGGGTGAGTCTCCCAGCTTCTGGACAGTGACTGTGGGGACTCAGATTTCCCCACCTTGTGATGTCTCGCTGTGCAGTCCCAGGTGAGCAAGATGACAGAGGAAGAATCTGAGACATTTCCTACGGTTTGAGGTCAGGAGGGCAGAGCAAAGTTCCTCAGCTGTAGGGGGAATCGAGATGGGGATCACAGGAAAACCACGGGGACGGGCACTGATCTGTGCAAGGGCTTGGAGTGAGTCTCAATCTGACATGAGAAGCAAAGGCTGGGACCCTGACCCATTGGTGCCACCAGGCTCAGGCCCATAAAGAACTTCTTCCTTTTCCCCCAGGGGATGCCTGCGTCAAAGTAGAAGCAATCAGAGGTAAGGCAATGAAAGCTCAGAACACGGCGATGTTCTTGTGAGCGAGGTGGAGGCTGAACTGAGGCGAGAACTCGGCAATCCACAAATACCCTTCAAAGACCAGCACATCTTGGCCAGCAGACACACAGAACTAGACCGTCTGCGTGAAATGCTACAGCCTCCGTGGGCACAACTGAATATTTAGACACTCTCAAGGAGGGCGGCTGGCGGGAAAGTGGTTCTTCCCATTTTCACAGATTATTTTAGGACTTGGTACAAGTAAGGATTTTCTTCCAAGATTAGAGGAAAACCTAGCCACGAAGAAGCTGTGGAATAGGAAGTAAGTCGTTAGTGCCCACATGAAGCCTTTGGTCAAAAGACCAACCATGAGGAACTGTTAAATGGTGTTGTGTCCACAGACTGATTAAGAAGCATGTTTCAGAAACCACTGGGAGAGGAAGAGGAAGAGGAGGAAGGAGAGGATGGCATGGGAACCTGAGTTCCATCCTAGGGTGGGAGTCCCATGGCTTGGATGATCAATCAGAAAGCAGGGGAGTGTGCCCTAGATAATCAAGACGTTAGCGAGCAGAGAAGACTCAGTCTGTGGGGACATCATCAGCTTGGCCAGTGCTGAGGGGCAGGTGCTTCCAAATTACGTAATGTTGTCACATGGGAAAGCACATCTTCAACACCTCTCTAAGTGACAGGGACTCCATCACACAGACTAGGTCCTTTGGAGGGTGTGACGGTTAGTTTGAAAAGTCAGCTTGCCATGGCTGAGAACCAGCTAGGAAGAGTGTCTCGGTTGAGGAATTCTGTACGTCAGTTTGGACGGTGGACATGTCTGTGAGGGGTTGTCTCGACTGCTGAGTGATGCAGGAAGACCCACCCTGAATGTGGGAGGCCCTATTTTATGGGCTGAGCTCTGGACAGTGTAAGGCTAGAGAAAGCTGAAGAGCAAGCAGGAAGTCAGCAAGGCTGCATTAGTTTTCTCGGCTCCTAACTGCCGAAGCTACACACAAAGGCCCTTTAAGTTTCTGCCTTGATTTCACCTTCGCCTGGAGTGCTAAGCTAGACACTGTCTTCCCTAAGCTGCTTCTATGTTGGGATGTTTTAGAACAGAAATGAGACTAAGAGAGGGTAACACGAAGCTCTCCCTCTTCATGAGATGTTGAAGTCAGAAGGTGTGAGCCAGGCCCGTCACTGGCAAACAAGGATACAAGCGTAGCCCACTGCAGCTTCCAAAAGAGATACCAAGAATCGCCGCTTCTATTCATCCAGCTGATTATCCAATCAGGTCCCAGGCTGCCCCTCACTGGCTGGATCTCTATCCAGTGGCTCACACATCTTCTCGCTCTCTCACTGGCTCATGCTCCTCACACCAACCCAGCAGCCCATCTTTCCAGCTCGACCTGCGCGTTCCATCCCCACGTGTCCATCTGCGTGATTCTCCTGATTCCACCCCAACCATGGGCATGGTTGCCTCTCTTGTCAGTAGCAGGAACCTTTGGATCCATCACCCCACTTGGACACTTGTTTTTTCTAAGTGGGGGGCGGAGGGAAGAAAAGAGGATACAAGGAGAAGAGAACGGAGGAGCAGGGAGAAGACAGGAGGGGACGGGAGAGAACATGTCTTTAAAAACACAAACGTGAGCATGCTCTGCCCTCGTTTAGAATCTTCTAGCAGCTTTCTACTGTGCTGAGCATCAAGGGCCATCCTTTTATCTTGTTCTTACACATTTGCACAATTAGTGCATGTTACAGAAATGCACACGCACTTTGCCGAGCATGTGTAGTGCAAGGCTATTCTCTAGCTTCCAAGTTAGCCACATCACTACACGGAGGAAATTTTCATCATAATTTCTAACAGTGGGAGGTTTGTTTTTAGTGTTTTGTGTGTGTGTGCGCGCGCGTGTGCGCGTGTATGCATGTGTGCGTGAGTGCACACACACGTGCACACACCCTCGCTCATGCTGTTGCAGGTAGAACCCAAGGCATTGGCCTTATGCCTCTGGGCAAGTGAGCCACCACTGTGCTGCATCTTCAACCTCTGTTTTTGACATATTTTTTTCTTTGCTTGCTTCTTTGAGACGAATTCTCACTTCCTAGCCCAGGCTGGCCTCAAACGTACGGCCCTCTTCCTCGCTTTCTGAGTCCTGAGGTTATAACTACAACACCTACCCGTAGATTCTAATGATAATTTCCATGAGAAAGAGGCCCACGGCTGTCTCTCTGTCCCTTCAGCCATAGGCAGTACAATGAGTCACCGTAGCAGTAAACAAGGAATAAACTTGGTTCCTTCGAACACCACCACCTTCCAGGCCCCAGCAGTTGGCACCAAGTTTCTGCTTGTTTTAACGAGCTGGCTCTTCCTCTACCGCACCCACCACTGCCCATGACCAGATGGGTCAGTCTGCCCAACTCCGGATCCAATTACCAACTCGATTTGGCACTCAGACTAAACGAAGTTATTTGTCCTCAGCAATCGACGTGGCATCTTGGCTTCCATCTGCCACTTTTCTTCTCACCCAGAACATCCAGATTTGGGTGGAGAGAGGAATATTGCTTTCTGGACTCCTTCAAACACTTCAGATAGTCTCAGGAAGCAGAGAAGCCCCTGCTTCAAACCTGATGCTGAGCCACTGGCAACCCTAAGTGGGCCACCCTGGCCCTGGAGATGGGAAAGCTTCCATCCAACCAAGGCTGCCACCTGAGCGGGAATCACATGGGTCCCGGTGAAAACTCTGGCGCAGATTTAGCAGCCGAGTTTAGCTCAGAGAAATGTCTCCAGGAATGAATCACGAAGGGAATACTGTCATTTGTGCAGAGAGACAGAGGGTTATGAAGGAAAACGTGGTGAGGGAGGCTCGTTTCTGCGTATGAAAACAGATGGCCCCTTTGAAAGCCAGGAAGCCCAAACAGAAGCATCATTTATCCTGGGAGCTAAGCGATTTTCCTATTGACATCGAATCAAAAACCCATCTCCTATGCTCTTTAACCCCCCGGAGGGTCCATAAATGGCACTTCTTAAAATAAAGGCAAGCGGAGCTCTCATGAGGATGCGAGTTACATAAGACAAACCAGGTTCCCTGCTCCCATCATTTACTCCTCCCTCTGCTCTTGGCCTAGGTACTGCAAAACAAAACAACCCTTCAAACAGCAGCTAGCAAGAGGGGACAAAAGGAAGCCTAATTTAGGATGCTCCCCCAGGGGGGCACATGGACACATGCTACTTTCTTATCCCCTCCTACAGTCACAGAGGACAGTGTCGGAATCTCTCGTTTCTCTTTCTTTGCTCTATTCTTCCTTCATCCTTCTGACTCTGGAAAAAGACAGCAGCCAAACTGAAGCGGCCGAGGCTGCTGTCCCTGCCACTTTCTGCCCCTTTCCAGACAGCTTGTGCATGGGAACCTGTGGGCCAGCTATGCAGAGGTTGGCGGGTCTCTCTGTGACGTCTAGTCGGATCCCACCAGTAGGAAGCATGGGTAGGAGGTCTGAGACAGTTGGGAGAATGGTGGCGTGGCGGGGTGTTAACTCTCTGGATGACTCCTCTCTGGGCTGTGGATTAGCGGGGGCTGAGTGCCTATGTAGGAGGGCACAAATCCCTGCTTGAGTCTTAATTACAGATACAGCTCTCTCCTGAGACCACTTCTTGCCCTCTTTCTTGCCCATTGCGCCTAGGATGTTAGTCAAGAGGTGTGCCACTAACCTTAGTGACTGTCCTTACTTCTACCTATGGTTTTTCAATCCTCCCTCCCCTCCCCTGCCTCGGGACCTCATCTGATGGTGCAGTGGTTTCTGACTGGGACCTTGTCAACCATGACAGCTCCAAGTCAACAGTTACATCCACAACTGTCTTCCTTTGACTTCAAGTGGATCATATTCTCTCTCTCTTTTTGAAACACTTCCCCCATCAAATGATTTTAACAGGGCTTGAAATAGAGCTCAATTCACAGAGTGCTTGCCTACCATACATGAAGCTCTGGCTGACTCAGAGACAACAATACATAACACCAGGCAGAGTAGCATCTGCCTGTAATACCTGTGCTTGGGAGGTGGGAGTAAGAAGTTCAAGATCATCCTTGGCTATATAATAAAGTCAGGGTCTGCATGCTTTTCACAAGACTATTCTGGGGCTGTGAATGGGGCAGTCTTGAATAAACACCCCAGAAAATTTGAGCACAGGAGAATTTTAGGGACCGCCCAATCTGATGCTAATTAGTTAATTAATTAATACTTATTTTCTGAAGGCCTTTGACACAATTCAACATTCTTTCCTGATGAAAGGCATGGAGGGAAGGTGGATGGAAGGACCCATCCAGACATAATAAACGCCGCTTCCAGCAAGCCTATAGCCAGCATGAAATTAAATGGGGGGAATCTCAAAGCGATTCCACTAAAATTAGGAAAAAGGCAAGGCTGTCCACTCTCTCCATACCTGTTCAATATAGTGCTTGAAGTCTTAACTGGAACAATAACAAGGTAACTGAAGGAGATCAAGGGGATCTTATTTGCAGATGATATGATAGTATACATAAGTGACCCAAAATTATCCACCAGGAAACTCTTACAGCTGATAAACACTTTTAGCAAAGTAGCTGGATACAAAGTTAACGCACCAAACAGCAGCCCTTCTATAATCAAAGGCCAAACACACCGAGAAAGAAAACAAGGAAAACAGTAAGTCTCACAGTAGCCAGCAAAATTTATAAAGTATCTTGGGTAACTCTAACCAAGCAAGTGAAAGACTTCTATGATAAAATCTTCAAGTCATTGAATGAAGAAATTGAAGGAGTTATCAGAACGATCTCCCACGTTCATGGATCAGTAGGGTCAGTATGGTAAAAAAATGTCCATCCCACAGAAAGCAATCCGTAGATTCAATGCAATTCCCATCAAAATTCCAACACAATTCTTCATAGATCTTGAGGAGACACTTTTCAGCTTCACATGGAAACACACACACAGAGAGAGAGAGAGAGAGAGAGAGAGAGAGAGAGAA
>LOJH01004313.1:8399-23425 GCA_001685095.1 Ellobius talpinus | reverse complement strand
GAGAGAGAGAGAGAGAGAGAGAAAGAGAGAGAGAGAGAGAGAGAGAGAGAGAGCGCCAGGATAGCTAAAACAGTCCTGAATAATAAAAGAACTTCTGGAGGTGTCACCATTCCTGATTTCAAGTTTTCTACAGAGCTACAGTAATAAAAGCAGCATGGCATTGGAACAAAAGCAGATACACTGAACAGTGGAACTGAACTGAAGGAAGACCCAGAATATATTATGTGAGGAAAGAATCTATTTTCAATAAAAGGTAAAAAAGAAAAATAGAACCAAACCAAACCAAAGGATTGCTGAAGAGGGGTTTGCCGGGTTGTCAGGTATGACAGTAGCAGTGTTTACTATTGTTTGACCTAATAATATTTGACACAATTTAATTATGGATCAGGCAAAAAAAACCCACCTCATTTTCTAGAGGTCAATTTTTCTAAAATATCCTGAAAAAATGTTCAGTTTCTATAATTCAGATATTCTAATAATCCTTGATTTGTGTATAGAAGTTCCCAGGGGCATTACAATCCTGACTAACCAACCGGCTCCCGTGAGTTTGCACTGTTTGAGTATCAATTACTGGCATCTCAGAGCGGGCGCTGGTGTCCGCATTTTGCAGTACACTGGAACCGTGGGGAACAGGAGAGAAATGGGGATTACCTTCGACCTCCCCTGTTACTGAATACTAAACCACACATAAAATGATTCATTCTGTAGGTAAATATCAGACATGGGAAGAGATGCGTATTGTTACGAAAAAGAAGATCACAAAACTTTAAGGAATAGGTGGACACGTTAAAGAGGCAGAATGCTATTAGGCTGAGGGTGTTCCTGTTCTTTGAATTTGTACATGCAAACAATAACACCACTCTGGCTTCTGACTGAAGCTAGGCAGGTAGTTCCTGGACTTTGCTTTTGTTTCAGGTCCTTCCAAATCCTTTTATTTTATCTTTTTTAAAGTTTTTCCCCCTTTTGGGAGGGTCTTGGTCCTGCCTCAACTTGATATGCCCAGACTCCCCATGGGAGGCCTTACTCAGAAATTTCTGAGGAGTGGGGAGGGGGACTGGGTGGGAGGGAAGAGATGGCAGAAAGAGGGGAGCGAGGAGGAACTGCGGTTGGTATGCAAAATGAAAAAAATTAAATATAAAATTAAAAACAAAACCAAACAAATCCTGTTATTTTATTCTGACTGCCAGGCGGGGATTCTGAGGGTTGCCTGGCTCACTCAGGAGGTGTGGTTTGCGCTAATAAAGTCTCCTAAGTTGAATTCGCCTACACCTTTTTGTTTAGCCGAGTATACCTGCCTACACACCAGCAACACTTCCTTTAATGTGGCTCATTTCCTCCCATTTGCTTATCCGTAGCCTCTAAGACTTCAAGAATAAATAGTTTTACTAGTGAAAAAGTATCACAATAAAACGCAGTTTTCAAAACTACCTAGCATCATGTTAGAGACGTGTTATCTAGGAACAACTTATTAGCAGCCTCCGATTTTACTGAACACACAGGCTGTAGAGCTAGATAGTTCACCAGCGGCTTCTGGTCTCCCTGGAGGAGGCTGGCATTCCAAACCCTTGATCCTCAGACCATTGGGCTCCTCAGCCCCACTGCCTCTTGTATACCTACCAACTCCAGTCCTGTGAGGGGTGCACTGCCGCACCACAAAACAGACATGTGTCCCGGTCTGAGCCTGCTGCTAGTATCCCGGCAGTCTTTCTGAGGTATGCTCTCCCAGAACATGTAATGTATTCCTATCAGACTCGGTGACATGTTACTAATACCTAGATAGGCTGTCAATCAGCAACTCCTTCTCAGAGACACTTTCTAAGTCAGTCACATTTTTAAAAACCTATTAAAACAAAAGATTCAAGAGACATCTTTCTCAATTGTACTCTTGATTATTAGGCACCGAATATTTCACTCTGCCTCTGCTTCCAGAAGGCTCAGGGAAGGCACTTAGCTAACTCAGAGTGGCGGGAACGTCTATGCATGTGAAGATGAGCTCCTATGGATGCAGCCATAGCAGTGAGTGAGGCCTACTACTACCTCGTCCCTCCTCAGTAGCATTAACCCTTCCATGGCTTCCCAGCTGGAGTCTCAGCTGCCGTCCGCCCTTCCTTCTGACTGGCACCCCCCTGCCAGCCTCTTCTCTTAACTTGTGGATGGAATGTTTTTTTGACTCTCGCGTGCCAGGTCCTCCAGAGCCCTACCAGATGTAGGATGCCTGCTTTGAATGAACCTTTAAAATACGTCTAAACAAGCGGTGTGGCGATTTGAAGTGTCTAGTGGGATTTCTCTAAGTGCTCAGAATACAGTAGTGTCAAATGAGGGCTTCCCTGGCAAAGGAAGGCTGGGGGCTTGCAGCACCCCCTCTCCAGCTTTAGTGGCTTTTAGACCTGGTTCACCCATCATCCTGCAGGTGGATGCAGGGTTCTCCCCTCTGCTCTTCACTTCTTTTCCCTCCTCTCATCAGCAGCCCTGTGAGCATCTAAATGTGTTGTTCTAGGGCCCGGCTCAAGCGCGGAGGAACTGACAAACCCCTATCAGAGCCTCTGGTCTAAGGCAGACTCAGTGACGTGACTGCTACAGAGGAGAGCACAGCAGGAGGGGGAGCGACAGCCGAGTTCTGCTCTAGGGCGGGGTCAGGAAAGGTGAGGAAGTGGGCGGCACCCAGGACAGGCTTGCAGGGGACCTCTGGATTCTGCTCCAGCAGGCATAAATTTAGGTGTGTAGCAGGAGAGATGGTTTGTTGGGGGGGGGTGAGGAGGCTGGTGCAGCAGACTGGAGTCTAGAGAACAGAGAGTGAAGAGTCCCTGGCACCACGTTAGGACCCTCAGTAATAGGACCCTCAGGTGCTAACACAGACAAAGGAAAGGTAACAGTTGTGTTCTGATCCTTAATGTAGCTTGATATTAATGCTGGTGGATTGGACGGCACACATGAGAGAAACAGAGAGTATAAGGAAACATGCTAGAGCCTTCCCAGGGAGTGTGGGACAGGATACGCCTTACACACACACACACACACACACACACACACATTTTGTCCCACACTCCCCATCCCTGGAGGGCTTCTGCCACCTAATTGTTTAAATTCTCTACTTATGTATGACACCTGGAAAGTAATCCTACAGAAATAGCCTCTCAGCCTTCGCCCCTGCCCACGACCAAATTCAGGCGTCCACCAAACCCGGCAGTGCCTGCTCCCCTCCACCACAGACGTAGCTGTTCTCTGATGCTCCCTCCTCTTCATCACCCATGGCAGCACCATTGCTTATTTTGCTAAGGCCAACCATCTTCACGTTTCTTTGTCCCTCTGACTGTTCCTCCCTTACGATTTATGTCTCTGATTAAAACCTTCTAAGGATTCCCATTTCAGCCTGGAAGACAGGATCTGCCCAGTATCCCATGGGGCTCTGTGTAATAATCAAGGAAGTTACTGCAATCCCACCCACAACTTCCCATCCCATTCAGTAAGACCAGAGTTTCCTCAACACCAAAACTAACAAAGACAAAAACTGGAGATCAATATCATTCATGAGCACAAATAAAAAAAATTTCTCAGCCAAATATTAGCATATTAGCAAGTCAAGCTGAGCAATACACAAAAATAATTACAGATCACAACTGCATGGGGTTCCTTCCAGCTATAAGGCTGGTTCAGCATTTAAAAATCAATTACCTAATCCATCACATTAACAGGTTAACTATCACATAATCACATATACAGATCCAGAGAAAGAATCTGACAAAATTCAATATGTATTTGTGAGAAGAACATTGTGATCAACTGAAAATGGAATGGAATGTCTTCCCTTTGATGAAGGATATCTGCAAAGGCTCACAGAGACCATTACAACTCACAATGAGGAGGCTCTTCAGCCAGGAACCAGGCAAGGTTTCTGTGACCATACTTTTCAGTATCGTATTGAAAACCTTGGATAACATAAGAGGTCATGACATCGAAGCAAACTGTAAACAGACTGGAAAGGAAAAAGTACAATTGTTTGCTCACAGGATACGTGATTATCTAAGCAGAAGAGCTGAATGAACCTATGAGAACCAGTTAAGCTAACACAAGTCACCTGCAACTAACAAGCAAACAACTGGCAAAGCTGTGAGACTCAAGGTCAGTCTGAAAGAGGTGCTCTCCTGTGTACCAGCAATGAGCAGGGAGGGCTTAAAAGTTAAATATATACTCCCACTGATATTTGTGTCAACAGAACAGATCACATATAATCATATGAGTTATTACATATATGTCCAATTTACATGCAACAATAGCATACAGACAAAAGTTTGATTAAAGAAATCAGAGAAGACCTAAATGATGGGGAGGTGATTCTATGTTTTTAAAAAGGAAGACTTGGTTTGTCAAAGATATTTTCTCAGCTTTACCTGTAGGTTGAGGACTACCTAAACCATGCCTTGGCAAATTATTAAGTGTATAATAACGAATTGGTGATTTATATAAAGAGGTAAAAACAAGAGGAACCAACCAACATTTAAGAAGAACGCCAAGACTTACTACCATGTTACCATAACCAAGGGATTGTGGTACTGGCAACAAAATAGACAAATGCATCAATAGTGCAGCACACAGAGGCCAGTACTCACCCAAAGAAAGGCAGCCGTGGTAATCAGAAAGGAGAAAAAAGAGGAACAACAGATCAAGGACAGTGTCCCAATTAGCTTTAACTGCCAACCTCAAGAAGGCTAGAGTGAATGAGGAACTGCCTAGAGCAGATTGGCAGTGAGCATGTCTGGGGGAGATTACCTCGATTATTAATCAGTGTAGGAGGGCTCAGGCCACTGTGGGTAGCACCATCCCTAGGCAGGTAGATCTGGGCTACAATAGAAAGCTAGTTAAGCATTAGCCTAGAAGTGAACGAGCAAGCAGTGGTCTGTTCCTCCATGATTCATCCCCCAACTTCCATAAATGATGGACTGTGGCCTGGAAGTGTGAGATAAAACAAACCCTTCTTTGAGCTGCTTTTGGTCATGGTGTTTGCCACAGTGACAGAACAGGAACAGAGAACTTAGTAAAAGGTTTCAGAAAAAACAAGAACCATCAGGTACAAAACAGTTAAGCACAGATTTTTCATCCTTCAAAATAATTAACACACAATTGTCATGGACCTAAATATAAATGCAAAGCCATTTAATTCCTTGGAAAATACACGAGAGAAAACCTTGAAGACCTTGGGTTTGGTGACAACTTTTTGGACATAGCCTCAAAGACACAAACCGTGAAAGAAAGAGTGGATAAGCTAGAGCCATCTAAAATTAAATCTTATCTGCAAAGGATTATTGTTTTAATGGGACTAAAGGCCAGAGGTGTGGAAGGAAATATCTGAAAGAAGCCATGTGATAAGGGATGATTATGCAATATATACAAAGAATTAAAATTTGACAATAATAAAGTCAATGCTGTGATTACAAAGCAGATAAGCTTGAAAAACAAAAAGACCTGAACAGAGACTTCAGCCGAAGAAGCTACCCAGCTAAACATATAAAAACGTGTTCAACAACATATAACAGTAAGGAACTTCAAATTCAGAGAACTTCAGAAACCACTGGACACTTTTAGGTCCAAAATTCAAGTCACTGGCAAGGTGGGTGCGAGGGAGGATGTGTAGTAACAGGGCTTCTTATTCATTGCTGGTGGATAAGGTTGGATGGCTCACCCCAAAGGCTGCACTTAACCAAATGAGTTGACAAACCCTGATCACTCAGAAACCTGCAGGTGAAGGTAGGTTTACAGAGGTTCAGTAGCATCTGCCAAAATCTAGATGTCTTTAATGAGAACAATGGATCCATAAATACTGGTACATCCAAACAATGAAATGAGCCACCAAGCCGTGGAAAACCATAAATGCATATTGCTAAAAGAAAGCACCTGATCCAAAAAGCTTAGCTACTCTAGGATTCCCATCATGTGACCTTGCCAGGGGCAGAGGAAGGAGGACTAGTTGGCTGAGCATTGTGTGATTCCTCAAGGTGGATAAATGATATTATATACAAATTTGTCAAAGCCTATAGGATCTCTGTAAACCCCAAAGTGAAGACTATTGTAGTCCACGGGCTGTGGGTGATAGAGATGCAAGCAATGGGTCACTAGCTGTGGTAAATGTAGCACTCTGGAATTTTCCACAGAGACCCTACTTATCATAAATGCTGGCCTACTGCTGACTGAGTTTCAGAGGCAAGAATAATGTAAAAGCAAAGGTGTTGTTTATCCCTCTCCATAAGGTCTTCATTTTAACAGAGTCATGAACTCCAGCACTCTTTAGAAAAAAAAAAAACAAAACATTGGCTTACACAACAAAGTGTGCCTGCACCCAGTATGTCTCCGTTTTCAGAATTCCCCGGGTTATAGCTCTCTGACATCAATTGAGGCAACCCCCAGAGCCATGATGACAACAGGGCTGGGTGTCTTCTGCGACTCAGTCTGTAATTTCTGCATGAAGAAGAGTTGAGTTTATTGTCCCTGTCATCTTGGCAAGGAATTAAAAAAATCTCAATTCTCCATTTCAAAAAACAAAAACTAAGGGTCTGGTAGATAAGGGGCACGTGTCCAAGGTAAGAGGCAAGGCTGGGGTTTGAATTAGTTCCAGCTGCAAATCTACCTTCCTTCTTTTGTACCGCATTGCCTTTAACAACTCCTCCATGCACTGGGCAAGTGATACCATGACAACAAATCTTGTGCTAGCTGACTGTTGGCAAAGCTGGTGCTAATTTCAGTGTTTAGGGTGGCGGTTGGAGCTCGGAGTAGAGTCAAAGCAGGGAGGCAGGACCAACAGTCTTGCTGCTTCTGAGAGTCTACTCTATATCTCAGCTTCTTAATTTGTGGGCTGCCACCTCAAGGCACACATAATGGAATAGGGATGTCGTGGGAAAAGTGCCAATCATAAGAGGTATTTGGATTGGTAACAACAACAAAAAAAATTGACTCAATATCAATTAGTACATGATGGATCCAAGTGTTTGTAGAAGACCTGGCCTGAAGTGTCACCCTGCTTATGGTGACATACACACACGAAGGCAAAACATTCACACACGTAAAATAAATCAATGTAAAGGAAATTTACATTTGAGTTGCTAATTTGAGTGTCATAAAAAAAACTATTCAATGGATTTTGGTTTAGGATCAAGACGGGATTTCCAACCGTTTTTAAAATGGCTCTAAACATATGTCTGCCATTTTTGCATTATGTATTAATGGGAAGTGGCATTATCATCAATGGCAACTGTAAAATCAAAACACGGATCAAAGCCTCACATCCTGCAGTAACAAATACTCAGGTGAGATTTAATTGTTTATAGAAAATAAATAGGCACATTCGTCTCACTGGCATGCATATTTCTTTTCATCTTTAATAAATGGTAAAATTTTATACACCAAAGAATTGTTTTAAAATAAATTTATGCATAATTTATTATCAGTTTTTTTTGATTTGCATACCTATTTGACATACCGGTAGACCTGCGGTCACATAAATGTGCTTGGGCAAATAGGAGTTATGAGTAGAAAAGTTAATCAGCCCTGTTTTAACATAAAGCCACCTGAAAAAACTTAATAATAATTAAATCTATTCAGCAAGCAATTGTTCAGACCAGGCATTACAGTGGAGGGCTTTATAGACTTGTAGTGCTTAGACACAATGGAATGTTACTCAGCAGTAAAGAAAAAAAAATCAAATGTAAAAATCTGCAGGAAAATGAATAGAATTGCAAAAATATTTTACCAAGGGAGACAAACCCAGGCTCAGGCAGGCAAACCCCATGCGTTCTCTCTTGTACATGGATCCTAGCTTCTAATTTTTAGATTTGTCTATTTAACTTGGAGTGTCTGTAGAGGTCAAGAAGCAGAGAGAGCTCGAGGCGGGAGGCAGGAGAGAACTTAGCTGGGAGAGGGGTAACAGAACACATGGGACATGAACAGAGGGAGTGAATATTGGGGGCTAAAGCTTTACGCAGGGATGGTGGGGGAAAGGGTAAAAGAGGCAGTGGAGGCGGGTTAACCAACATGAAGGATGCACGCAAAAGCCTTCTGGAAACCCACTTCTTTATTCACACATTTAAAACCAAACAAAACGATACATAAAGGAGCCTCCAAGGAGGTAACCTGCACAAGTGGACAATCCTGTTCCCAGAAGGCCTGTCACTCATCTCTGTGCTGGGCATGGGGTACCTTCTTTGGGAGAACACAGAATGCCTGACTTTCTTCATCAGGGTTGTTCAACGTAAGTAAGTCTGCAAAGCCAGAGTGTGGAGCAGTGGCCATCTAGGATTTGGGCTGTTGAGAACACGAAGAACCGTAGATAAAGGCACGGCACTTTTCTTTTCACATAATTGTTTTTATTGATTCTTTGGGAATTTCACGTTGATCACCCCAATCTCATTCATCTCCCAGTCCCTCTGCATCTGGCCCTCACCCTTGTAGGGTTCCCCCCAAAGGAAAATTAAAAAGAAAAAAATAATAAAAATAATAAGAAGAAGAAAATAATAAAATAAAAATAAAATACAGATAAGATTATCAATTTCAATTAAAAAAAACAAACAAGCAAGCAAACAAAAATCCCACTTGACTCCTCTGTCTCTGCCTCTCTGTCTCTTCATTCGTCTTAGCGGCTTTGGGAACAGCTGTGTATCGTGTAGTATACGCTTTTGTCCAAACAGCTTTCCTTGAGGATCTCGATGTTAAGACCCTATTCCTGAAGATACTACACACTTCAGCGGCAAGACATAGGGCAAGACATAGCCAGTGGGAATGGACCTAGAAACTTCTTTCCTCTAGCCCAGCTTTCCTACTGCCAGGAGTACCGTTCAGGCTGCTGGAGGAGAAACTACATCAACAGCCTTACTTGACATGAGGCCCTGTGATGGGATTACTGCCCTGCCAGGGAAGATGTTCCAGCTGGTGAGATAATGGCGCGACTGTTATGGGTGTAGTCAACGACTTTCTGATTAGATCTAAGGCCTACTCCGTTTGAGTCATTTGAGCTTGGTACTATAAACAGTGCCATCAGGTTATGGCTGGAGCGGTCATCGACCCTACGTGGGAAACATATTGCAGTTGCTTTACTTAATGGTCATGTTGTAAAACTGCCTTCTAAATATTGATGCTTAGACCTAGAGATTGGTGCTGCTTTCAGCCTTGGTCAGAGGAGTTTCTTGTTCCTATAGGAACAGCAGTGATGAAGAGAAGCACAAATGGCCACCAGGGATATGGTGAAAGAGAGGAAGGAAAGAATGTAAGATGAAAGAGGATGGAGAAGAGTGTGCCCTAAAATACGGTCCCCTGGAAATGACGCAGCCATCCCACTCATGAACTCATGTATCTGTGGTCACTTGCACAAGACCAGCACAAGATCAAGCCTGTCAACATTTGAGCGTGGATAGAGGAGGGGCTGTGAGGTTCCACTTCTTGTTCAGGAGCTATTGGCAGCTAATGGCTGCTGGGAGATGCACTCCTTTTTCTCCTTGATGTGGTCCCTGGTAGGTTGCCCAGGCTCAGTGGATAGTCCCACGCCCATATGCATATGGGCAGTACTAACTAGATTCAATGGGTTATATCTATTTAAAAAGAAGATAAAATGAAGGTGGGAGAGGGGTGTGCTGAAGATAGTCTAGAGGAGTGGAAGGGGGAGTAGGCAATGGATATAATCAAGATACATTGTATACACATATGGAAATGTCAAAGAATAAATATAATTATTAATAAAAGCTAAAATTAGGCAAGGGGGGACTTCTCTGTCTCATTACTGCCACCTCCTCCCATTCTTTCCTCCTTTGTCCCTGGAAGATAAAGCCTCATACACAAAACCCTAAGATACTCATAAGCTTTGGAGTTAAGATGCTTCCCAGCCCTTGAACTCCAACACAGTGACCTGAACTCTGTGTACTGATTTGATGACAAGAGGGGTTAAAGATACAGTGGTTACAATAATCCCTTCTACTGGGCAGAGAGCAGAGAGCGCAAGACTAAGAATAGCTACGCGGATAAAGAAGACAGAGCTTCTTGCTATCTGTCAGAGAGAGATGAGGCAGCCACGTGGGCCTGCTGCTTGCTAATGCATTGTCCACAGCTCCTGCTTGGCCCATGGATGATGGGTCCTGAATAATTAATCCTGGGACCGCTCAGTCAGAAAGTGCTTCCTAAATAACCTTCTGTCAATAGTGGTTTGAAGAAAGACCAAGTTCTATATGTAATAGTTTGCTACTGATTGGCTTTGTGCATGGTCCCCTCCTGGGTCACCTTCTCAGGCAGGCACAGTTTGTTAAGAGCCAAATGCCCCCCTTCACTAAGTTCCTATGTGGGAGCCCTAGCCCTTGGTATCTCCAAATTGACTGTACGCAAATGCGTAATCTTGTGAATGTACCCTCATCCAGAATGTTGTGTCCCTGGGAGAGGAGGAGCCTGCGGCACAGATGCACAGAGGGAGGTTATGAGAAGACACTCGATGACAACAGCTATAGATTAGCCGAGGAGAGATGTCTTGGAAGGGATGCTGCTGCTGCCACCCTGGCAACAGACTGGAAGGGGCCAGAACTGGAAGGCAATCCATGTCTGCCAGGAAAGCCACCCTGTCCATGATACTCTATGGCAGCCCTGGCAGGGTATTTGTAACTTTGCTCATTTGTGAAGGACAGGGTTCCAGGGCGCTGCTATTTGGCATCAGCAAGACACAATGTATCCATGAGGTCTTGCTTACTAAAAGGGAGTCCTCTTTACAAAAGGCTTCTTCCAGCTGCCTTCTTCAGGCGTAGCAAGTCACTCCGGTGCATTGAAATCTCACTGGAGACAGTGAGCTGGGGAAAAATGCCCTGGTGATCAGAAATTGAGAGACCCATGGACACAGTGCTAGATATCTAAGAATCTACAAAAAATCTGTGCAACTTCTCCCCAGGGAAACAGGATGATGAGTTGAATTTCAAGGAAGACAGGGAGACAAAGGAGAGAAGAGAAGAAGGGAAGTGAACAGAAACCAAGAGACGGGAAAGGGGGAAGGGAGGAGGGAGAAGCACTCAGTGGAGGATGTAGGAGGCAGTAGGAGGGAGTGAGAAAGGGCTGGTCCAGGCAGAGTTCAATCAAGCAAGGGGATGGCATGTGGTCAGTACAAATTCCTGAGTCCAAAGCCCACAAAGGCATCAGTACTTAGAGGTCCAGATATAAGGACAACTTGGGCTATGTTAGCTGTGAACTCTGAAAATATTTAATCCTCTGAGCTGTGCTAACAAAATGTGCTAACGCAAGCACATGAATGTGTGTGCACACCAATGAAGTTTTGAGGGCAACTAGTTCGGGAAGAGGTGGTGGTCAATGGGAGTGGTGGGGGACAAGAGAGGGTAACAGGTAAATGTGGTTCGAATATGTTACAGACATGTATGAAAATGACATTATGAAGCCCATTAGTATGTACAATTAACATGTGCTAATTAAAACATTTAAAAACACAAATAGGTATTTGAGGATGTCACCAAAATTGTGAAGAGTTCTTAGAGGTCATGGGATTTTATGAAATACACAGGTATTAGAATCGATGTGTTGGGCATAGGTTCCTAGGCAGAATGTCACCCTTGCTGAATTGCAGGGAACATAGAAAATACATGTA
Source organism: Ellobius talpinus (assembly GCA_001685095.1). Lineage (NCBI taxonomy): Eukaryota > Metazoa > Chordata > Mammalia > Rodentia > Cricetidae > Ellobius > Ellobius talpinus. The sequence continues at coordinate 11,817 of LOJH01004313.1, read as the reverse complement.
AAGGCTTAGCAAGTCATTCAAACCAATATATCATATGATCATAAATATGGATAATGTGGAATAGAATATGCAATTCATTCCACATTTTCATAGTTAGTGATTTGGGTGAGTTACTTTATGTGTATTGATGCTATTTGCCACATCTACATAGAAAATGAAATTCATGAAGTGATATAATGTATGTAAATCTCCAGCATTTAGTAGGGGGACTAATAAATATTATGTTTTTTCAAACTGAGTTAGCCTCCTCCTCTGCCTGTGTCCCCACTGTAGCCACTGCCACCATGACCGCCAGGTATTTTGCTGTAATGGTGTGTCTACATGTCTGCTCCTCCAGCTGAGACTGTGTTTCTTGACAGTATGGTCTGGGTTGTGCTCTTCAATAACTTCCATAGTTTGGCTCATCCAACAGTGAGAAATTAACCTTCGGTTCCCTTCCGCAGCACCCCAGTGGTGGCCTGACCTGGCACCTGCAATTGAGACTATCTGATGATCATCTCTTTCCTAGACAGAACCTTTCAAGTCCACAATTCAGCCTTAACTCTCCTCTCATGCCCTGGGTAAATGGTGCCTGTGGAAAAAGCTGTAGCGCCCTGATAAATATTTGTGAAATGGATTTCGCTTTGATCTGAATGAAAACCAAAGTTAATATTGACTGGACTCCACAGCTGGCATGAATCATAGTGGAGAGGCCTGACAGCATAATTCCAGAGATATTTAATCTTGTGGGGTTTGTAGGGTCAAGACATGTGTTGGGCTAGCCTCGTGGTCTCATTCCTCAGCTCAAGCCACAGAGCATTGTGGGACTTCTGAACCATTGATAGACAGGAGAAATGACCAAGGGGAAGTGGTCCCCTCCTGTTCTAGTGGTGGCTTCTCACTTCCAGCAGGATGAAGACAGCAATCGATTGAAATGGCACTCTCTCTGGGCAACCTTCTGGAACCTTCTGCCTAAACACCATTGACCTTCTCTCTGTCCTAGGCAGCTTGGGAGAGAGAAAAAGAATATTCTGTTGCTCCAGGCATGTAGGGGATCAGCTCAAAATTTACTTGTCTGTCTCGTTTGCAGGATAGCATGGTGGCATTTGAAGAGATGTCCAGATTAGCTCGCTAGCCAGGCATAAGCTCTCAGTGTTTCCTCTTATAGACCACTGGTTAAAGTGCCCCTGGCACTGACTTACCCTCCCAAGTCTCATCTGGCTTTTGGGTTTGCAACAGGCTTTGATGAGCTAAAGGGTGCACAGAGTGTCCCTGTGTCGTGCCAACAGCAAATTCTCTCTGCTCTCCTCATCCTCCCTCGAAGGCAATACCTAAGACTTATTTTTCCTTAAGATCCTAAAGGTCTGGCAAAGAGTAGGTGCTCGCTGTTAACTTTTAGCTTCGGTGTATGTGTGTCAGAATTTATGCAATGTCATCCTCTACCTCTATAAGAAACACCCTGAAGACCCTATGCAGGCGGCCCCTCGGAACTGAAACACAGGCTGTGCAGAAGGAATGTGGAAGGAAATGTTTACCAATGTAAATAGTTAACATGAATAGGTAGTGTGGTTCAAGGAATATGGTGTTTTTTTCCTGTGTTGCAAAGCAATTTAAAGTGTAATTACAATTTTAAAAAAAGACTCCGAGTATCAAGCTTACATCGGAGCACCCAGGCATGCAGAAGGTACTCTGGAGAATGATCCAGAAGAGATGGTGATTTTCCCCAGCAGAGGCAGAAAAGTGACAGCCTTCTTCAGCTACGGCTCCTCACTCATTGCCTGTATTGTTCCCAAACCTCCACACACAGGGCCATTTCCCACCTCCCACTGCTACCATGGCCACTACCAAAGGCCTCCTTGCCTTTGTGTGTACACGTGCATCTACATGTATGCAGGTCCGCATGCACCTGTGTGTGCCTATGTGGCGATCAGAAGTTAAACTCTGGTGTTTATTCTTGGGTGTCATCCCTTTGTTTACAGAGAGGGTTTCTCCTTGGTCAGATGCTTCCTGAATACACTAGGCATGCTGGCCAATGGCGCTGGGTATCTGCTCCATTTCACCTTCCCTGTACAAGGATTAGAAACATGAGCTTCCATGCCTGGTTTTCTGTTGTTTCTGCTAAAACTGGGACTCGAACTTAGATCCTTATACTTGTACAGCAAGCATCTTACCAACTGAGCCATGCCCCCAACCCATGGCTGTTATTTTGTTTTGTTTTTCAAGATAGGGTTTCTCTGTATAGCCCTGGCTGTCCCGGAACTTGCTCTATAGACTAAGCTGGTTTTGAACTCAGAGACCTCCCTGCCTCCCCAGTCCTGGGATTAAAGGTGTGCACTACCACCACCCATCAAAATCCTTATCACCTTGGGCATAACTCTTCTTCATCCTAGTCTTATAGATCTGAAACTTGGGCCTCAGAGGACCAAGGTTCTCCAGCCTGCAGGATCTAGGCAGCCACATGGCAAGAGTATCCAGGAGCTCAGGTCTGAGAGGGAACTTTGGAGCCCTTTCCCAATGGACACGTTGCCTCATTAGCAACATTTAGATCCTAGATTGAAAGTGGAGACCACTTTTAGAGTTACCCACTTGTGCTCCCCTTCTCTCTAGGTCTTCTGGCGTCATACTTTGTGGCTCTAGAGCATGGGACTGAACTGGCTGGCCCTTCCTCCACTTGCAGAGTGACCCTAATTTTCCTTTGAACTTCTGCCTCCAAAGATGAGTTGTGTTTTGCAGCTTCTGTGAGCACTTTCTGATAATGCTCATGTGTGATCCTGAAAATGGCCCTCAGCACACCGCAGCATCTGGCATTGACTGAGCAGTGACAGCAAGGGGCAAAGGGCCAGGGGCAGTTTCCTCCGTCATCTCTCTGGAGCCTGGGAGGTCCATGTTCCTGTCCCCACCTTGCAAGGGAATTAAGTGAGATGAAAATGAAAACTCACTCAGCTTGAAGCGTCATCCAACTCCCCAAAGGGACATAGCAGGCAAGCCCTGTAGGCTTCGGGAGGGGTGTCCGAAGATAGCGGGTAGCCTATCAGGAAGGACACAAGGCCATAGGAGTAGGAGGTTACACATAGGCCCAGGCTGAAGGCCAAGAGCACCGATCTGAGCTGTGACTCTTTGACTGTCACAGTGGGGCCTTCACCTCTCCTCTCTGTGTGTGCTTTCCTCGCCTTTAAACTAGGGACGATGAGCTCTAGGGATGGACCTCAGCTGGTCCAGAGCTTCGGTGAAAAGTCCTCAGCACCACAAAAGAGTGAGTGTGACAGCACGTGCCCTGGATCTCACCACTCTAGTACTCCGGAGGTGGAGGCAGGAGGATGAAAAGTTCAAGGTCATTGCTGGCTAGTTAAATGAGTTTGAGGCCAGCCTGGGCTATGTGAGACCCTGGATGGATAGATGGATAGATAGATAGATAGATAGATAGATAGATAGATAGATA
>LOJH01004312.1:31197-48111 GCA_001685095.1 Ellobius talpinus | reverse complement strand
ACACACACACACACACACACACACACACACACACACACACACACAGAGGCTTATCCCTAAATGATCACCCTGAGCCTCAGGTTACCATCATACACCCATCAATACCCACCAGGGAGTCCCTGGGCTCCCTCTGCTGGACAGAAAGAAAAGCTTCATTTTTCTGGTCTTGCCCTGTCCAGGGCCCCTTGCCCCTCCTTCCACGTTTGAGCCTCTTCAGTGCCTCTGGAGCTTCTTGTGTGAGCTGTGCAGACACAAGAAGGGAGGACACCGCTGGGTTCTTCATCTCTGGAACCCAGAGAGCAGAGAGATGAGATGTAGAAAGAAGAGAGACGAAAAACAAGGCTGCAAGAGAATGACTTTCACTATATGAGACTCCTCGGGGGCTTCTACAGATGAACCCTTCAACGGAGGAAAAAAACTTCCCAGAGGCCCTGTGGGGGTCTTCAAGAAAAAATATAAAGTAAAATATTTTTCTTGAAAATAAAGCTCTGATGGCTCCCCAGAACATCTGGAAGTGACACAAGGAACAGAAAGAGGATACGTCAGAGGGAGAGATGAGCCCATAGTCCCAAATCCCCAGCCCAGGTAGACCCCTTCATGTTGCTTGGATTAGGGTCACCTCCCAGCTGAGTTTCTGCTTTCTGCTCATCCGTGGTCCTGTCCCTATGGTGTGTGGACAAACTCAGCCCCACAGGATGCCTGGTGCAGGGGAAAAAAAGGATGCTAATGCCCATTTTCTCAGTGTAGTGACGCTCAGGGCAACTATGGCATGGCCTTATGACTTACCCAGGTAGGCTCAGCAAGAGCACTCAGTAACCACCATGCTCCTCATGTGGACGGGACACATGCTACTGCCAATCAGCAGAAAGACACAGGACTCTCTGACATCTGGATGGAGTAATGTTTTGTATGAAGATGCGTGCATAATTTAAAATAGACATCCAGGTGTTTTAATGTGAATGATATTTGCATCATACATGTGTATGGATTAATATGTGTATTTACATTTTAAGGCATATATATATATATATGAAGCTTCTTGGGTTTCTTGTATAGGATTGTATGCCCTTCACTTACTGTATACTATCCACCATCTCTAGATGCCTTACACAATGCCTCACACAATGTCAAGGCTGGATAATGGGTTGTGTACGGTATTACTTAGAAAATGACAAGCAAAAAATCTGTATGTGGTCATTATGGGTGTAATTTCCTTTCCAATTCTTTCGCTGTGTGGTTGCTACTCTGCAGTGCAGCTGCTGTGCAGGGCTGCCTGGATTCAGGGGACAGTTTCTGCCTGTGATGTTGCCATGCAGCTACAGCTACCCAGGTGACATAGAACATGTTAGCATGCCAATCCCCCTCTCTCCCCAACTGAAAGAACCGTTGAGAGTGAAACAGACATAGAACCAAAAGACTGGAGTTAAAAATCTGCTCTTTGGCTTCCACTTGCTCGACTTTCAGATAACTTAGCTCATCTTTCTCTGCTTGTATCTTGTCATCGGGGTTGGGGTGTCCCTGTCCTTTCTTGGTAAAGTCCCATGGAGATGAAGGGATAATGCAGTGAAGAATTGAGACCATTGGCTAATGCAAGGTGAGTGACCATTGACTCCCACTTACTAGTTGCAAAGCCCTGGCCTGGGCCCTAAACCCAGGGATCAAAGGGGGGCATAGCCCCAGCCATTGGGTGACTCAGTGCCAGAGCCCTGGCCTAACAGCCCTCTAGGCACCCTTGTTTGTGGGGGAAACATTTGTCAACATAGACAAGAACACAGCAGGGCGTGTATGGGACTGGGCAGATATTATGAGCCCCAGGAAGGACTAACATATGGGGGGTGGGATTGGTTCTCCTTCTGAAAGTGAGACAAATGGGTGAGAGACTCTGGTGGATGTGATGGCAAGAGGCTCTGAGAAGGACTGGGCATGTGTATTGGGGGAGGGAATAGGAATTTAGTGCGGATATTTGCTGCAGTAACTATTGTCATCCGTTATCTGATAGATAAGATTCTATTTCCAGGCCTGGCTTTTTTTTTCTTCAAACCAAATTTATGCATTTCTTTCTTTCAGTGAAAGTGGTCCAGAGCCCTTCCTGGACCCTGGAGTTCCTCTCTCCTCTTTAAAATAAAGAGATTGAATCAAACGCCTTCAAGGTCCTGTTTCATTCCAGAAGGCCATTCAACTACAGGTTCAATAATGTCATATAAGGAGGCTGGCCTCCTGACTATGACCTTTAAATGCCACCTCATCAAGATGTTCTCCATCATTATTTTAATGGTTTTTTCATCTCTTGCGTAATAAAAAAACGAAGACATTAAATCTAACCTCAAACCTTGAGATAACTAATTTGTTAAAGCAATTTGAGAGAATGATTTAACCACCAACATAATGCCGAGGCTGGATCCCTGATGCCTTTACCTTGGGCAAAACCTGCACCAGTGAGGCCCCAGCATGTCCTGATCACCCACAGTGTGTCAGGAACAGTCCAGGCACTAAGGGACACACAGATGAAGGGATACAGATTCCATCATAAAAGAACTCACCATTCAGAAGAGAAAGAGAAGTAAGCAGAATGGCAAGATGCAGACTCAAGGGAATTGGTTAAAAGAAGCAACTGATACTCCAGGCTGAGAGCACACAGACAGCGTCTTGGAGGACCAAGCTGCACTGCAGGTAGAAAGACCACAGTGTGGACAAAGAGAAGAGGCATGCTTGAGCTGGGGTCACTGAGAACCCACCATGCCTCATGCCTACTTGGTGTTTTCTCTATTGCCCTAGGCAGGACATGGAAGTCCTTTGAGTGGCATTAAGCCTTCAAACGCATTGCTAGACCATCTGCAGCATAGGTAGATGACCTACAAAGGCAAGAACCTGGGCGGTAGAACCCAGATGCTCTCTAGAACAGTCTAGAATAGAGTTGTTGCTGACAGCATGGGCTGTGGGGCCACGGCTGTCTGGAGCTAAGGAATGTGGCAGCAGATCATTTGAGGTACAGGAGAGAGTGGGAGAGAGAGCTCATTGATTATTTAACTGATCTGAGAAGAAATGGAAAGTCCATTTGAAGAGTTTACCAACCACCTAGCACAGAAACGGAACAGTGGGCTTGTGAGTAAGAGGTGAATACAAAACCAAGACACGGGGAGGGAAAGAGGGTTGGGAGGGGAGAAAGATGAAAACCTGATGAGCAATACTGAGCAGTCCCTTTGGCTGTAATTAGAACTCCAGAAAGAGACAAAAGGAAAGGAAAGAGTATCTGAAATGAAAATGGCGAGGGAGTTTTACAATTGTGGAAAGCTGCCGGTCTCCTAAAGCAGGATGCCAGAAATATGATAAACCACACAGATAAAAGCATGCCTGCACAGAACACGTTCAAAAATGCCAAAATTAAAAAAAAATACAAACAGATGAACCCAGTAGGTTAAAGGAAAGAGGCATTGTATACAAAGGAACGCCAACATAGAAAAGGCCGATTTCTCACTAGACATACTGGAAACAGAAAGGTGGCATCTTTAAAATCCTGGAGGATAAACATAACCTGCTGTCTAAGTTTACTTCTATGCTGCTGTGGTAGAACACCAACCAGAAACCCTTTGGGGAGGAAGAGGTCTATCTGACTTAAATGTTACAGTCCAACATCCAGGGAAACTAAGGCAAGAACTCAAAGCAGAAACCCGAGGTCAGGAACTGAAGCTGAGAGCATGGAGGAATGCTATTTCCTGGCTTGCTCAGATCCCTGTCTTATACAGCCCAGGTCTACCAGCCCACGAATGGCTTTGCCCACAGCGTTCTGGGTCCTCTTACAGCAACTAGCAATTAAGAAAATGCCCCATAGATGATCACAAGCCAACCCGATCGATGCAGTTTTCCAGTGAGGGTCCCTCTTCTCAGGCAACTGTAGGTTTTTGTCAAGCCAACAGCTGAAGCTAACTATGACAATTAAAAATTAATGATATGCGTTCAATTCATCAACATATGATTTGTCAGTAGAGACAAGACCAAGACCTGAGAGAATTTGCATCCAGCCGACATGTAGTTCTTCAGACTAGAAAGAGAGGGTCCAGAAAGGGGCTAGACTGGCAAGCAGGATAGGGAACATAACAAAAGAAGATATGAGCAAATAGAATTATATACTAATTAGCTGCTTATCCAGGCTTGAGCACATATGCATCGAATTAGCTATTGACAGCAATGATAATGACATTGTATATGGTTTAAATACTTCTAAGCCCAAAATGATAGCAAAGGCACAAAGACTTAGAGGTTATATTAATGGAATCACACCTTTGGAAGGCTGTTATGTCATTCTTAAAGTATATAATGCTACTTAAAGGTAGGTTATAATATGCTAAATTTTTATATTGCAAAAAACCTCAAGAACTAGAGATTAAAAGACAATAATAGTAAATTTATAGTATTATTATTATTAATTTGTTTTCAATTTATTATTATTTTGTGTGCTTGGGTGTTTTGTCTGCATACCACATGTATGCCTGGTGTGTCTGCAGAAAGTCAGAAGATGGCTTTTGATTCCTGGATGGTTGTGCCCTGCCATATGGGTGCTGGGAAGAGAACTTGGATCCCCTGTGAGAGCAGTTCGTGCTCTTGATCATTGGGCCATCTCACCAGCACTTAAATTAAAATTTTAATGGAAAGTTATGTCTACTCCTTTGACTTTGTAATTAAGAGAAAAACAGAGTCTTTTTCTAGAATTTCTTCCTTATTTGAAAGTTCTGCCTGCGTCTTCCTCTTGGAGCTAGCAGTCGCATTATTTTATTTGCCCGTGTCTTCGCTTTTTTCTCTGTTGTTGTGCTAAAAAGACCCTGAAAACAGCAGCTCACAGGAAGGAGGGCAGATTTGGCTTACTGTGTGAGGGTGCCCTCTACTATGGCGGGGTGGCAGAGGTGGAGATAGCACAGATGGTAAATCTGAAATACCGGCTATTGTTATGCTTACACTGGGAAAATCAGTTAGACAGAAATAGTGGGGAGGAGGAAAGCCAGGGAAAGGAGGGAAGAAGGAAGCGAGGGAGAGAAAGAGAGATTCTCTGATGATGTCAATTTTTCAAGAATGTACAATATTCTAATACAGTATGCACTTAGGAATAAAATTTTACTTTTTTATATATAAAGGCACATAATGTTGGGAGGGAAATATAGTAGAATGGGATAGTGGAGAAATGAATGGGAGGGGATGGCAATAGATTTGATCAAAACATATTGTATACATGCTTGAATTTTCAAATAATAAAAAGAATAGAGGTTTAAAATGCAGGCAACAAAATTAATTGAACAAAGCAGAGGCAAATTTACAGTTGTATCTGAAAGTTATAACAAAGATGTTGGAGCGATCAGCAAAACAGGTAGACAGAAACCAGTTGGGGAAAGCCTATGGAAACATCACCTAGCATCTTCGCATTCTCCACTGTGATCTCTATAGCAACAGTTGCTTTCCTTGGTGATGATATCCAGATCCAGTCCGTGTGCTGCAGAATTAGCACAGTGGTATATACCTGGCCTGGCCCATTAAATGTCAGTAGCATCCTTGCCCTTGTGGTGACAAACAAAACTGTCCAGATATTGTCAAATGTCTGGAAGCTTTGAGACAAGGGGCCAGACCAACCTTCCCATGGGGAAAAAAAAAAGAGGTTTATAAAAAGTTGAAAACAAACTTGGGATGTTCTCTGAATAAAATGGAAGTCAGTTATTCCTCAGTCTTGGTAAGATTTTGACATCTAAAACACAACGGATATTTATAAATTAAGCAGTGTATATCTAAGAGCCTATGAGTTTAATAGTTTACACTGAGTATGGATGAGATAATAAAAAACTCTAGGAATTCTGGTAAGGCAATGCTCAGAGGGGAGTTTTCAGCTCTAATGTAAATATGAGGGGGTGTAAATTACATAGCTTAAACTTCCATGATAAGACACCCGAACCTTGGAAAAAATAGAATAGAAACAGTAAAGTGGAACTAAGGAAATTGTGCATGGTGATACACACTTGAAATCCCAGAATTTGGGAGGCAGAGGCAGGAAAACCAGGAGTTCAAGGCCACTCTCAGCTACATAAGTAAGCTTGAGGCCAACCTTCCTCAAAATGGAAAGAAAGCAAAAAAGTATAATCAAATCAGTAAGTAGGAAGAAGGGTGAACCTGAGAGAGAGGAAAGAGGCCCAGGATGAAGAATTTATCTCTTTTCAGGTCTCTGAACTTCATCAGCAGCTTCCTGGGCAGTTTGGAGGTGCAAAGGTATGTGTGCAAGGGATTTAGACCTCTCTATGGGGCAGTGAAACAAACATCAGGCTTTCTGTGCTTTTTCTCCTCTATAAATGGGGCCACAGCAGTATTCAACCCACAGAATTACTGTAAATATGAATTAAGACAATGTAGGTGATGGGCTGTAGGTTCATGATGCACAGTGTGTACAGATGGCTGGGCCTGTGGTTGCTCAAAGCAAAGGGTAGTACAGTCCACATCAGAGATGCAGGCCCCTCCTTCCTCCTACAGCTCTAAGATCCTTCTCCTAGATCACCACCCGGGTATGGGGCCTCTGTGTGTCTCTATCTGTCTCTGTGTGTCTGTGTGTCTGTGTGTCTGTGTGTCTGTCTGTCTCTGTCTCTCTCTCTCAATATCAATGTGTGTGTGAGTGTGTGTGTGTGTGTGTGTGTGTGTGTGTGTGGTGTGTCTCCCCAGGCCACCCCCAGTGATACAGTAGTTAGATGAACTATGTTAATTCATTAGGAGTAGTACCTCTGGTGACCTGTTGGTCAAATGTAGCTTTAAAATTATCATGAATATTATTATCACTGCATATGTAGAATTTACAACTTAAATTAATCACCATCATTCACCATCTTGCTGTTTCACTCTCAAACAACATGATTCTTCTCCAGAAGAGTCCCAAAGGCCACACTGGACTCATGGACAGTCCCATATGGCACACAGGACTGCAGCTGAGGAGGTCTCTATCCTCAGGTGCATTGCAATTTGCCATAAGGAGGGCCACCCTGCCACCACCAGTCCCCAGACTGCCATTGCCTCACCCTCCTTTTCATTTCAGGTGTGGCCTGTTTTTCCACGTCCATTTACAGCCTCCGATTTCAGACATAGCTAATTTTGTAGATGAGGACTCTGGGCCCTGGAGGGGAGCATGGGGAGTGTACCATTTCGGTCATCCTTGGAGTTCACAAGCTGGAAACCCTTCCTCGTGCTGGACGCACAAGTCTCAGATCCATTTCCATGTTCTGATTTCTAGAACTTCCCTGGCCAGCCCTGTGCTCTCTATTTCCCGGATTCCAAGTCACCTGCCATCTTTGCTATTCAATAATGGCCCAACCCCTCCACTTACGTTTTGGGGAATATTTATTTACTGCTATCTAATATTCACCACACTGTGCGGTCATAGGATGGACAAAAGTGTGGTTTCCATAACCTGCCACTCAAATAGGCTTATAGGCATAGGACAAAGAACATAGCTTTGGAGTCAGCAGGAAAGAATTGGGACTCTGCTCCAGTGTGGTATAGTGCTAAGACCTTAGGCAAGGAAACTCATCACTTCCCAGCATCAGTTTCCTTGTTTGTGCAAGGATTGATATCTCTATTCCGTGTGGTGGTCGAGAAGGGCACTGAGAGCATGCAAGTAAAAAGCGTGCCACAGGCTGAACCTTTTGCCTTCAGAACCATACCCTCCTGCTTTAAGAGTGTGTCTCTCAGATTTTCTTCCCTATAGGGCCATCCAGCACAAAGCCTCACATCTAGAGGACAACAGGAGGAGAGAAGCCAGGGTACTCCTCACCCCTTTCTTCATTCCTGGTAGTATTTTCTGGCCATCATTGTGTCTCTCCTTGATCCCAGAATCACAGTATCCCCAGTAGTTTTAGATGCTTCTGGGAAACTCTGCTATTCAGAATGAGCTGATACCCCTTCCTTTTCCTTCCTGGTCAAAGGATAGACATCCTTTATGGTCATGGCAGAGTTCTTCCTTGGCAGGCTTCTCAGAATTTCCATCACCTATGTTACAAACACTCCCCAGTTAGGGGTGGAACTGTGCTTCTGACCCATAAATTGTGTAGCTCCGAGAACCTTAAAAAGTGTGATTTCGGGCCTCCAGAGCCGCAGAGGACACATCTCCCATTGACTGTGACATGATGTTGATTAGTGGAGGCAGCCCTGGAACGTGAATCCACCTCCTTTAGACCCTTCTGTTTCACACACGCAGCACTTCTGTGTCCTGATGGAACCTAACTGAAACGATTCCTGCATCTGGTACCCGGCCTGGAGCTCAGAGGGCAAGGAGAGCGTGGAAAGCAAGTTTGAGAGCAAGCAGAAGGAATAAAGAAGGTAAGTACAATTTAACCCAAATGCATTTGGAATTCACCGAGTTCTGTGCAGGAATGTTTGGGGGCGGGGTGAAGCTTAAGGAGGAATCTTTGGGTCTCTCCTCAGCTGCCTCCTTGAAAGGATGTAGGACAGCTCTGCACAATCAACTACATGAACTAAGGATGCTAAGAGTGGGAGAAATTGTCTTCCCCAGGGAAGAGCAGAACAACCAATTGGTTATCCAGTACCAAATGGTCATCCCTGAAAAAATACACACATTATAGTAACATTATACAGAAGACTGAGCCGGATGCATACACACGCACACAACAACATTTAATGAATAAAGAGGAAATGAATTTGAAAGAGACAAAGGGTAAGGAGGATTATATTGGGAGGGCTTGGAGGGGAAGAGGAAAATAATGTAATTATATTATAATCTTAGAAATAAAAGAAATAGGGTCTGGAGAGATGGCTCAGCAGTTAAGAGCACTGGCTGCTCTTCCAGAGATCCCGAGTTCAATTCCCTGCAGTCACATGGTGGCTCACACCCGTGTCCAGTGGGATCTGATGCCCTCTTCTAGCATAGGGGCATAGATGCAGAGAGAGCACTTATATACATAAAATAATAAAAGTGAAAGAAATAATAAAACGTAAAAGAAGAGGCAATGTGCCCTACTTAGTACAGTGGGCACTGGTAAGCAGACCCAACAGCCTGTAACTGTGAGTAATGCTGTTGTCTGTGGAGTGAGACTGAGCATGCAGCTTGTTCTGGGTAGAGGCTGGGTCAGTAGAGCCCCGAAGGGCTGATCAGAGCTGGTAGGTGCTGACTGCTCTTATTAACGCCCTCTTTACAATTGCATTTCTCCCAAGCTCTAGCAGGATGCCACTCCTCCAGTGCCCCCCTCACCCCACAGCCATCTTTAGACCTTCACATTAGCCCATTGTGGCCAACAAAATGCATGCTTTCCCAGCAAAGTTTTTTGTTTGTTGGTTTGGTTTGGTTTTTCAGGACAGGATTCTCTGTGAAACGCTCCTGGCTGTCCTGGAACTCTTTCTGTTGACCAGGCTTGCCTTGAACTCACAGATATCCAACTGCCTCTGCCTCCTGGGAGCTGAGATTAAAGGCATGGACTACCACCACTCGGCTCCCCAGACAAGTTTTAAAATGGATTCCAGAGAATGGCTAAGGTTCATCCAGTGGGAGCACAGAGCTGCTAACATCTGCTCCCTCTGTGCAGCCTCTTGGGCTGACGGTCCATAACCTATCTGTCCTTGACCTCCTGGGCTTCTTAGCCACTTGGATCCACAGCTTGGGGTGCAGCAGTAGCAGTGTAAGTAAGTACCCTCCCAGCTGCCTGCACACGGAGCATCCAGAGTCTAGGCCACCTCTTCACACTGGCTGCTCATCTTCCCAGCATGAAGCTGCAGTAAAACCAGGCTCTGTACTGGGCTGCCCCTGGCAGAATGCTGTGTAAGTGAGGACATATTTGGAACGCTTCCCATGCTCTCCAGAGTTCTCTCTTCCCCTGTCAGCACCATCCGACATGAACACTCCCCAGCCCCCATTTTGGCTGTGAAAGAATATCACTGCCCACGCCTGCGGGACAGTGGCTCTTTTCTCAGCCACAGAATGGTTTTTATACCTCCATTTAGCACATGTGTGCAGCTCGGGAGAATCACTTGATGGCATCTGTGCCATTGCCAGCCCCAGAGGGCAGGGGCTGATCCGTCCTCAAGGCTCTCTGAGTCCAGAGGACACAGAACTAAGTTGGGGCCACAGCAGTCTGACAAAGCAGCGACCTTCTGTGATGGGGCCTGGACAGATGGTACAATTCCCACAGATGGTGACAAGAGGATGTTCTAGGAGGGCACTGAAAAATGGCAAGTGGCGCAGGGCAGGGGAGAGCTTCCTATGGGACTTGACCCTCTGGGGCTCTCATCTTCAGTGGGAAGGACGGAAAGAATTGTGGCAGGGCTCATATGTATCTCCAGATAGTACACGTGAGCTTCAGTTGTTCTCAGCCATTTACTGTTTCATAATAACTGCATGAGTTGCTGTGGCTTCCCCAAGATAAAAATATTTGATAGAAGTAACTTAAGAAGTTGAAAGGTTTGAGGTTTAGAGTTCAAGGGTGACACTATAGCAGACTTTCTTTTAGATAAAAAATTTATTAGGAGACTTTTTAGTATGATAGATTGACAGACGCTGGCAAAGCAAAGAGTTCAGGCCCAGATGGCAGAGTCAGGAGGAGGGTGTGGCACCTCTTAGAGTCCACAAAAGGTGGAGGTTTGGTGTCATATAGTTGGTAAGTAGTCCACAGTGCAGGCCTCAGTCAGGCTGTTTCTGATTCCTGGGTGACAGGGAAGGAAAGGAGGTCCTAAATTTGGGATGAGGACTGTGTCACTCTGAGGGTGCAAGGAAGGTTTTGTTGACATGGACCCATTCATAATACCTGTACTACTGCTGTGACAAAGCACTGTGATCAAAAGCCTCCTGGAGAGGAAAGTGTTTATTTGCTATTACACGTTGTAGTCCATCATCTAGGGAATTCAGGGCAGGAGCTCATGGCAGGAACGTGTAGGCAGGAAAGGAAGCAGAAGCCAAGGAAGATTGCTGCTCACTGGGCTTCTCCTCACAGCTTGCTCAGCCTGCTTTCCTAAAATCCCCTAGACCATGAGCTCAGCAGTTTCCCTACCCACAATGAGCTGGGCCTTCCTACATTAACGAGCAATCAAGAAAAGGTGCCATAGGCAAGACTGGTGAAGGCATTTTCTCAGTTGAGCTTCTGTCTTCCAGAATGACCCTGGCTTGTATCAAGTTGACACAATACAGCCAGCACACCACCTAGAGTACCCAGCCTGTACCAAGCAAATACAATACAGCCAGCACACCACCTAGAGTCTGTTTTGTCTCGAACCCTGATGGCATGAACCTGTAAACTTCCCTGACAAAATGGGAAGGATATTTGCCATTATCCTGGAATCTGGAAATCTGGGGTCTTATAGGTGGGGTTAGAAGTCTAAATCTTAGCAGAACGGATTATTTGGTCTCACCATTTTAGAGAGATTTCAGTCCACCTTCTCTAAAGGTGGGAAAGGCAGGGGACAACAGCAGCTATCTGTGGTGGAGTGTGAAGGGGCTGTGGATACAATCCAGACCAGAAACCACAGAGACAGAGCCCAGCTATCACTTTTGAATATCCACTCTAGTGAACTACTTCCTTTTCCCCAGGGAGGGAGGGAATGTTTCTTCCAGTGTCCAAAGAAGGTGCCATGGATTAAACTAGAAACTTAATGGAATGAAGGACAACAGAATACTACTACCTAGACAGAGGCAGCCCCTGGACCGCCTTCCCCACCAGTCAAACATTTCCAATGTCTCAGGAAGTGTCCCTCAGGTTAGGACAGACACATCTGGATCTCCATCTGTAGGTACTCCAGGGCCATCCTGTCTTGATTGCTGTAATGTCCTAAGATGTTTCAAACTCAGAAGGGATGATGCCTCCTGCTTTTTTCTTCTTCATACTCAAGGCTGTGTTGGTTCTTTGGGGGTCTCTTGAAATTCCACATGAGATTTTTGTGCTCAGGCACTGAGGAAATCAGAAATGTCAATAAAATGAGAATCCGCAAAGAACATGCAGTGTGCATTTGCTCTAACAAAGAAGTCAGTCAGCAGCCCTGACACCAGCAGAGATGCTAATGTGGGAAAGGTGCGGAAAGGCTTTATAACGGGAAAGGGAGGGTTTGGGGGTACTCTGATGGAAGGTTGCTAGCCCAGGGAAGCTGAAGGTGGGCCAGCTATAGGTAGAATCAACGTGATTGTTTAAGAGGTGCAATGGTTTGAAAGAAAATGGCTCACAAAGGGAGTGGCACTGTTAGGAGGTGTGGCCTTGTTGCAGAAAGTGTGTCACTGTGTAGGTGGGCTTTGAGGTCTTTGGCTTAAGCTCCACTCAGTGTCATGGTCGACCTCCTGTTGCCTGCAAGATGCAGGACTTTCAGCTACTCCTCCAGCACCATGTCTGCCTGCATGCTGCCATGTTCCCCACCATGATGATACTGGACTGAACCTCTAAAATCGTAAGCGAGCCACCTCAATTAAATACTTCCTTTATAAGAGTTGCCGTGGTCATGGTGTCTCTTCACAGCATTAGAAACCCTAAGGGAGACAGGAGGGAATAGTTGACTTCCCTGGTTTGTCACCAGCTGGAAATGGGTGTGGAGTGGGGCTGAGTATGGTGTCATTTATTCAGAGCTGCCTAGGTATTTGAGACCAGCTGCTGCAGGAGCTATGGTGTTGTTTCCTAGGCTTCTCTTTCCAACTGGGTGTCTATATTTACATCTGGCCTGGCTGTTGCTCACTTGGTCTCCAGCACGGTTGCAGGCACCTCTGTGTGCATCTTATCTTGATATGGCACTTATGTTCAGCCATCAGAAATCTTAGGTGTGACTTCTGTGAAGCCTGCTGTGCTCTCTCACCTCCTCGCTTCTCTTTTTGGTGGTACCTTCACAGTGGCACCGACGATCCCATACTTTATTAGATTTATTTGCTCATGTTCATCTTCCTGGTTCAGGTGCGACTCTCTGTTTCCTCAGTGTCCAAGTCCAGGTGGCCAGATGCTCTATAAATGCTCATTAAACAGACATAAAATAGTGAGGTCCAGCGATAAACCCAGCAAAATCTCTGTTCAATGTGGGGTTTGGTTACAATGCTAAATGTAAGCCTTGGGATCTAATCATCTTGTAAAGTGAAGGTGTTGAGTTCACAGTGGCTCCCTGATGAGAAAGAGCAGAAGAATGGCAGGCAGCCTTGCCTAACTTTTCCACGGAAGAAAGAGTCCATGGAGGAACCCAGAGGCATGCTCCTGGTCTAGATTTGTAACGGAATTCAAGGACTGTATTCTGGGAGGCTGTAAAGCCTGAAGAACCTGCACCCAGAAGCAACAAGGTCTAGGCCTCTATAACAATGAATAAAGCTGGTACTGGCATAGCAAGGCTGTTTGCATACATGAATGCACTCATGAATAAAAGAAAATTATGTATCACCTAGCAACTATTGTGACTGAAACATTCTGAGTAACTAATAGTGTAATCCAACAGGCAGTTGGAAAAAGGTCGGTACTGCAGGATTGTGTATTGTCTACCATTTTCTGTCCACGTTTTCATCATCCCCCATCATAGAAACACAATTATAAATTTGCAAAATGTTATGTATAATCCTTTTATCATGGGAGGAGCTCAAGAGAGAAAATGTAAGCCCACAGCTATGCTCGATCTCAGAAGGCTTTAGACATTAAGCCAGGTAAATGGGCAGATTCAGGATTTTCTTTCTGCATCAATTCAAATCCCCATATAGTTAATTAAAAGCAATGGCGTCATCTCTCCTGTGATGGAATGATCCCACTTCAGCAATTCATCATGCTAATTAGCAAAGTGACAAGGGATTTGTCTATTTCCAAGTTGTGAAAACTAAAACTAACAGAATTCAGAAGCGGCGAGTCAGGCACAATTCCACTCAAAGTTTTTGTTTGGAAAATGATGCTTTGTGAACGTTTCAGTGTAGATTGGGCTGATGGGGACTGAGGCCTTTTGTAGGATTATGTTACTCGTAAGGATTAAGACTCTCCAACAGTTCTTATCAGAGTGGGTGATAGACCTTTATGCCTGTTGTATCTGACACCATCTTTTCCCCAAGGACATTCAAACAGCACTGGATTATAGAACAATCCTTCACTGGATCAGACTCACATTGGAAAATCAAACACCCTCATACTCCTTCAAGAATTACAGTGTTCACTGGGGAAGAAAATCCTCTTTTCTCTAGTTTTCTACTTTTATGTGTTTTGTAGTCCAAAAAAAGTAATTTATGTTCAAAACTGTTGAAGCACATTTGATACCAGAATGCCTTATATGTGGGATATTTGCTAGCATTTGTGAGCATTGGTATTTTTGGAATAACTTTTGGTGTTTTCATCAGAAAATCCACGTGCCATATAGCCATCCTGGTGCAGATAAGAGATGGGACTTGGAGCAGAGAGGTGGTTTGTCTGAAGCTAACAAGTAAATTCCATCCCTGAAATAGAAATCCCCATCTGCCTGGCTCCAAAGTCCTGTTCTCTAGATAAACATACCTCGTTGGCCACATAGATTTGGGCTTGTAAATGAACTTGGCCATTTAAGCTGAGTCTTCCATCCCTGCTGTTTTGAAGACTGCATCTTTATGTTAGCAAAATAACCCAGACTTATGTTTGGGTCTCCAGAGAGACAGGTGAAACTCCAATCACTTCGTTGCTTCGAATTCTTGCCCAGGGTGACGAGGCACAAAGCCAGCTGATGAGGGAAAGGAAGAGATAGGGAGAAAATAGACCTTGTCTGTTCAGGCAGGATGGGGTACAGAGAGACACTGACATATGTGTGAGACACGTGTTGTCACTGAGGCAGGGCTCATCTTAGCATTTTGTGTGTGTGTTGACTCTTTTGATGAACACCTCTTCCTTTTCTAAGGTCTCAGCTGCCTTGCTCTTCTCCTGTTTGCTCTTTTCAGCCTATTTAAGGAATCTTTGCCTGGAGTGAGGCCATGGAGGCATTCAACTGTTTTATTCTGAAGCTTGGTTATTGCTTTAACTTTCAGATTGATGTTATGGTTTTCTCAAATCTTTTTCATATACTGTGTGAGATAGGCAGAGGGGTCTTTTTCCTTAGCACACATAATAGAGTTTTGGGAGGGCAAAATTTATCGAAGAGATCTTGTGGTTCCCAGTGAAATTATATGTCACTGTAAATCACAAAAGTGTGTGAGTCTCTTTCTTGCCTCAGTTTTGACCCACAGCTCTATTTAGCTATGTATCAATATTCATGTTGATCTAATCATTGCAGCTTCAGACAGTCTTAAAACTTATAAATTCTCTACTTGTCATTTATAGCCATAGCACTGCCACAAAACTGCTTAAAATTTCTAGAAATGTACGTAAGACAAACATAAAAATAATGAAGAAGTCAGTTGTACCACTAGGCTTCAATGGGTATTCCCAATACAGTGGTCACACAAATGGCCCTGGTCAGATTAAATGGAAAAGAAACCAAAATCTAGGAAAGGGACAAGTAGCAATGAGGATGAGGGTCAGTTGGTAGGGGTCAAAAAAAGATGAGAGAGTGGCATAGGAGAGATTGATCACGGTAATATGGGAAACTACAAAGAAACAAAGTGAAGGAAAGTCTAAAAAACGTTATTTGAAAGGATGCTTTCAAAGTAATGGAGTGAGATTCTTATTAGATATTCAATCTATGTGTAATTGAAGAATTAAAATCTCCATAATGTCTAATGTCTTGATCAACAAGATGTTTGTCTAGCTGTCTTGGTATGTGTCGTTCCATAGCGGTCTGTTGTGTTCTATGTGGAATGTTCCATTGTGTTTTCCTAAATAGAGATTTATATATTTGATTATTTATACTCATTTCCATAGACTCATATACTTGATATTTTTCTGTATAATTATAAATAGTATTATTTTCAAATGTATCTTTTTAGTTTTGTGCATATATATGTATATATAGTTATAGTTATTTTTGTATGGAGCTACTTCCAGCATCTTTCTGAATCTGTTATTAATCTAAACTTCATATTAGCTGATGTCAAAATCTGAAATCATGCCATTGAAGGAGAAGCGTGGTCATATGCACTCCTTTTAAAAATCCCTGTGCTGCTGCTTCGGTTTTCTTCATGGTTGCACTGGGTAGGCCTTCTGGCATAATGCTGACTCAAAGCAGGGCTAGGAGATCTTTTCTTCCACTCTGAACTTCAGTGGGCAAAGTTCTAAACACTAAACCACTGGATATGAAGTGAGCAGGAAGGGTTTGGATAAAGGAGATTCCACTTCATTCACATCTGCAGACGGTTTTTAACCATGGCTGTGGATCAAATCTTGCCAGTCTGAATGGTCAGCGCTTTCATCAGCACTTCGCTGGTGAGGATAAGGAAGCAGTTTGGGAGATCTCGCTTTGTTCTTCATGTGTACTCTGCGATCATGAGACCAGGAATGTAATATCAACTGAAACACACAACTGTGGAATAAATCCAACTTTACCTAATGGTGTCTCCCTTTTTGTATATGGCTTGATTGCAAGCACAACATCACTGGAGGCGTTCGATTGATGATGCTCCTGTCCGAGTGTGCTTTCTATTGCTGTGATAAAACACCACGGCCATGGCTACCCAAAGAAAAGAGCTTATTTTATCTCAGGGTTCCAGAGGGATGAGTCTACCCTGGCAGAGAGGCAAGGCAGCAAGCAGCAGACATGATGGTGGGAGCTGGGGGCTGAGAGATTTACATCTTGACCCACAGGCACGAAATAGAGCAAACAAACTGGAATTGGGGAGAGGGGGTATACTCTCAAAGTTCCCCTCATCCCCCCAGCCAAGCCGTGAAGTCCTTCCTCCAGCAAATCCGCATCTCCTAAACCTCCCCAAATAACACCATGTGTTCAAATGCCCAAACTTGTATGAGGCATTTCTCATTTAAAACCTCACAGTTGAGTTGTTGACCCCCAGACTTGATTTTGCAAAGTTCTTGTATTGTGTGCATTAGGGTTCAGTGGATTGTA
>LOJH01004312.1:11473-31189 GCA_001685095.1 Ellobius talpinus | reverse complement strand
TTTTTGGAGGTTGGGAGCTCCAGAGGTTGGAACCTGGTTAACAGAAGTGGGTCCCTAGGCCTGAGCATTTGAAGGTCTTTCCTGGTCACCAGATCCTTTCTTGTTCTCTGCTTCCTAACAAGTACTGCGTGAGTGGCTTCCTCCATGGGCTCCATCATCAGCTTTGTCTCCCAATTGCAATCAGCAGAACCAAGGACTGTGGATTAAAATCCTTGGAACTTCAAGATGAAACGAACATCCCCTCCCTTCCCCCAGACACCCAGACTGTTTCTGCTGGTTTTTTGTTTTGTTTTGTTTTGTTTTGTTTTTTTTGCAGATGCACTTTCTCTTTCAGTTCAGCATACCCACCGATCCCACTGATGCAGTTTCAGCGCCTCACTGCTTTTCATGGATTCCCCCATTTCATCCACATTCTCAAAAGCAGTATAAATGGCCATACACTTTTACAATAACTTGGGAGTTTTTCTTCTATTATTTCAACGTCTGAAGAATCTATAATATAATTTTCTTATTTTAATCCCTGTGATTGATACTCTCCTCTCTTCTCTTTCCTTTATAAACAGCATTGCTCAAAACCAACTGGATTTTTTGAAAAATCTGCATTTTACTTGGCCATTCTCCACTAGGCATTTTGCTTTCTGGCTAACGTAGTGATGGGCTGATTGATATATTTGCTATTATTTCTTTGCTTCTACTTTCTTCATGTTCAATTTTATATACCTCAGTTGGAAGATTTATTGATTTTTGCCTGTTCTTTTATTTCTGATTCATACATCGAAAACTATGGATTTCTAAATTTTGCCCTCTTGGGATGAATGATTCTGAGCTTTGGTTAAATTTTTAAAAATTTGTCATATGACTTAAATATTCGCTTATACATGGCTGCCACTTCTGTAAGTTATTGAAAACTTACCTAATTTATTTTGAAATTTTTGGAATTCCAACCGTCCCTGTTCTGGGGGCTATAATGAAATCTACCTGTGACACAAAATAGACACATCCATTTTTGTGCCTGTACCATGCTGTGCCACTTGCAGTTTAATTTGAGGTCAGTTATTATGATACCTCTGGCAGGTCTATTTGTTTTGCCTACACTTGCTCTGGCTGACTGTGGTCTTTTGTGCTTCCATGTGAATTTTAATACATTTTTATTGTTTTGTGGAGAGTGTCATTGGAACTTTGATGGAAAATGCCTTAAATCTGTACATTACTTTTGGTAATGTAGTCATTTCCACATTATTTAACTCCGCTAATCCAAGAACATGGGCAGTCTCTTCAACAACTTGCATTTTCTTCAATTTTTTTTTCTTTTTCAGTGTTCCCAAAGTTTCTTTGTGAAGGTCTTACACCTCCTCAGGTAGGTTGCTAGGTTTGCTTGAAGCTATTGCGTGTAAATGGGATATTTCCCCTAATTTCTTTTTCAATAAGATCATTTTTGGTATACATAAAAGCTACTGGTTTTTGATTGATGCTTTTGTATTCTGGAATTTTACTGAAAGTGTTCATCAATAGGCCTAAAATTTTACTGGCGTTCATAGTGGTTTTGTTGTTGTTGCTGCTCTGTTTTAGTTTATTTTTTGTTTTTGTTTTGTTTTGTTTGAGACAGGGAATCTCTGTAGCTTTTGGGCCTGTCCTGGAACTAACTGTCTTATAGACCAGGCTGGCCTTGAACTCACAGAGATCCACCTGCCTCTGCCTCCCAAATGCTGGAATTAAAGGTGTGTGCCACAACTACCCGGCAGTTCATAGTGCTTTTTAAGCATAGGATTATGTTGGCCTCAAATAGAGGTAATTTAATGTCTTCATTTTCAATTTGTATCTGTTTTTTTCTTTTATCTTATTCCTCTAGCTAAGATTTTGAGTACTATAGTGAATGAGTGGCAAGAATGATAATTCTTCCCTTACTCTAGAGTTAGAGGAAATGATGTCAGTGTCTATATATCTAGTACATTGTTGTCTGAAATTCAATCATGTACAGCCTTTATTATGCTGAGGTATGTTCATTCTACCCCTAGTTTCTTTGGACATTTTGTTTTGAAGGCATGGTGTCTTTTCTCCATCTATTTGAGATTGTCATGTGGTTTCTAGTCTTAAACTTATTTATATGATATATTTCATAAGTTCATTTGTATATATTGAACTAACCTTGCATCCCTGGGATGAAACCAAGTTGATCACTGTGTATTATCTTCTTAAGATGTTGTTAAATTTCATTTGAGGTTTATTACTATGAAATTTTACAACTATCTTCTCTAGGGAAACTGGTCTATGGCTTGTTTTCCTCTCTTCCTCTCTTCCTCTTCTCTCTCCCTCCCTCCCTCCACCCCTCCATCCTTACTCCTTGTTATATCTGTAGCCTTGTAATACTGGCTTCATAGGATGAGATTGGTAGTGTCCCTCCCATTTCTGTGTTGTGGTACAGTTAGAGGAGTGTCGGGATTCCATTGTCCTCAAAAGTTTGATAGAATTCAGCAGTGAGGCCATCTGATCCCAGGCTTTTGTTTTGGGGAAAACTTTTAAACATTACTGCAGAATCATTGCTCATTATATGTTTATTTAAATCATTTAAATCTTCTGAATTTAATTTCAGTACTTCCTATGCATTTACAAATGTTTCCATTTCTTCCATTTTTCCAGCTTTTTGGAATAAAAGTTTTCCAGGTTTTCACTAGTGATTTGGATCCCATTGTCACCTGCTGTCATAGCTCCCTTTTCATCTTGAATTTTGCTAGTTTTAGTCTTATCTTTCTCTTTCTGTTGGTCTGGCTAGAGTTTGTCAATTTTGTTCACCTTTGCAGAGCCAACCCCGGTTTGTGTCTTGTTCGTTTAGTTTCTGTTTCATTGCTTTCTGCTCTAGTCTTGGTTATTTGCTGCCACCCATTGCCCTTGGGTTTGGCTTCTCCGTCTTTGGTGTATTTATTCGCAATCTCTCTTCTTTTCTAATGTGAGCACCGACAGCTGCAAACTTTCCTCTTAGGACAAACACCGCATTTTACAACCCCTTGAAATTTGTGCAAATATGTTTTATGCTTGCAATTTTGTTTTGGAAATTATGTCATAAAAATTTGGAGAGAATGCAGCTGCTGGATGTCATGTTTGGCAAATATCCTGCAGGACTGTTAGGTTAATTTCATTATTGAAATCATCTCTGAATCTACTGATCTATTTATTTTGTTGGGATTGGACAGCTATAGTGGCAGATTTGTCTGTCTTTTCTTTTAGTTCTTTAATTTTTCCTCATGCATTTGAAGTTATAAAATCAAATCCATATAAATTAATCATTATTATTCCAGACATACAGTGTCTATAACAAGAGAGTGGTACAAAATTTGCTCTGTAAGACACAGTTTAATGCTTGGAATCACAAATGTTCCAGCATTGGACCGATGGCTTACCCCAGGGGTGGTAGAAGAAGACGTGTTCAAGGCAGCGTTGACCACAAGCTCTAGTGGGCCGGGGATGCCATCTCTAGAATTTGGACAATAAAAAGAAGGAGGGCAACATGGAGGCCTTTTCTTCTGCATGTGACATGGCTACTTAAACACAGCTCCCCAATGTTGCCCCTAATGTTTTCATTCTGCAATGTTGGTTAGTAACTAGGAGATATGATTAGAACGAGAAAAGTAGTCTCTTCCAGGGATGCTCATCTGAACCCATTATGGGGACAGGGTAGGGGTGAGAAGGTCTATATTAGCTGCTTAATGGATTCTTGGCAGGAGAAGGTAAGAGCGAGAGGCTGGAGGTACAGAAACGAACGTTCGGCCAGTGGTTTTGGAGTGTGTGGTGTGTGTGGCGGGGGTTCGAGACAGGGAGATTCCTTAGCAGATTGCCATCATGGACAGTGTGGGCGAGGGATGAGGAAGGCAGCAAGTGAGGAGGGAAGGAGAGGGAGTCAACTCCAAACAGACACCGGTGTGTTGTCAGGTCAGTGACAGGGTCGTCAGGAGGAGGGGGGCGGAAAAATCAAGGAGTATGAGTGGGGTTTTGACTCCGATGAGACGGGGCACAGTGGGATGGTCAATGGGGATGCATGATGGCGGATGTGGCCAAATAGGGAGCCCCGACCTTGGGAGAAGCAGAGGCTGCTTTCGCTGCCTGGGAAATAATGAGTCCTATCTTTCAAAATCATAGAGATCAAATTAATAACAAGCGAGGAAAAGATTCTTTCAGCTTCTGAAATGGCCACATGATTTATATCAGTAGTCAGAATGAAAACTCCCGAAAATAGAAACAACAGACACTGAATGGAGGAGAAACCAGAACAGAAGCCGTAAATAGATTCCTGGCAGATGGGGAAATCTAAATTTCTAACATGTTTATTAAAAATGCTCAAACCCAGTAATTAAATGCTAATTTGGGCAATTAAAGGTATAACTTTAGCCTATGACAAAAAAGACACCAAAGTACCCTCTTCCTCCATTCATTCTGTAATTCCTACACACCTTGGGTGCCTTTGCGTCTCTACCACACAGAGTTTATGGGGATGCGACATTAAGCTAGTTTTTTGGTTGAATAAATCATTAGTGTATTTTGAAACATGTTCTCCACAAAGAGAAGTGCTGTGCAGATTGCTAAACATTTGTAAGCACCCAACAGCTCCACTCACCCTTTCAACACTAGAAACTCATGTTGAAGCTGCATTATAATATCTTGGACAACATACTCAGAATTGTCATGACTTCAAACGAGTTGACTCCAAAGACTAGACTTTAGGACATCACACTGAGTGATACCCCCTTCTGTGACCCAGGAAGGATGTTGCTAAAACCATATGAACTCACCAGTCATTTAATTTCTTTCATCTTTATCCAATTGAGCAAGAAACACAGTTAATTTCTAAGGCACACTTAGGGAACCCATGCTCCCAAGTGTTGGGGCCAAGGTAAAAACCCTAAGAGACATGTGTTTATTCCAAGCTCACTTCAGGATAACTGTCACTCCCTTAGTTCCATCAAGAGAGCTTTCCTGAGTCACACAGAAAATTTCATCACACTAGCAGGCAGAGAGGTGCAAGGTGTCTATGTTAATGGCTTGACCATACACTTTATGAGAGCCCTTCCCTGTGTCACAACTCAATTAGACATTCTTCTTAACTGCAGGGCAGCACAGTGCCACCGTCTTCCTATGAATCTATCAGAAGAGGAAATAGCCATTCCATGAATTGCCAGCTCTCAATACATCCCTGAGCAGGACATATAACTCTTGTCTGCTATAGAGGTGTGGCCTTCTATGGTCTCTGAAAGCATGCCATGCCACACTGGGACAAAGCCCTGAATCTGACCTCAGGGTTCCAGAATACATGAATGGGCAGGGTTCACTACACTGTAGCAGAATGTTATGACATACTAGGAGCTGCTACACATGTATACACATAGGTACACATGAAGAAGGTGATCAGAAGGATCTAGAAGGAGGCAACATAGGTCAAGAAGATTAGCGAATAAATCCCACATCTAACCGATCAGACAAACCTCATTGCAGATGTGGGCGGGGATATGGTGGAATGTTCAGGAGATGACATCCTGCAACAAATCCATCTCAGAGTGTGGAAGATAATCAGATGTGACAAATATAGAATGCCAAGGATTTAGCTAGATCAAGTGTCACATCTAGATCACTAGGTATGGAGCAACAGACATCAGGACCTCTGGGTACGGGAGGGGCCATGTAATCCTACCTTCCTTCCTTTGAGAACTTCTAGGGTTGTTGGTTTTTTCTATTAGACATACCATATCAAAACTAAGATAGGTTTTGCTTCCTTCCCATATGTGCCTTCTCACAGTGAAGAAACCAACATGGCAGTCCAGGTTCCAAGTTTTGAGTTTGCTGACTACAAGTAGACAGGATAAGGCCCTGTGGCTCGAACTCCACACAAAGTCCTTGGTCCATGAACCACAGATGTCTGGGGTATATGTCCTTTCTGGCTTAGGTGAGCTGATATGTTGGGAAAGATAGAATTCACCCATCAAGACCACATACACTGAATGTTGGGGAAGGATTTCAAACCAACCCAAATCTTCCAAAACAACAGATTTTCTGTAGAGTTCTTGGGGTTGATCTTGTCCATCTCAGGAGAGAAGGTTCTTTACCTTCCTTGGGGACAGTATAGCCAAAGCTGAGTGACCTCTAGGCAATGCTGTTGAGGATTATCAAATTATCAAATGGAAGCTGGAACAAATTACCTCCTTGTTATTTTGGATCTGTAACTCCAGCGTTATTCAATTACTCTTCTTATTCTATTGAGGATGGCCTTTCTGAGCTCAGCATCCCGCATGACACTGCTTCATTATTGTCTGCTGGGAAAAGACTTGGCAGCATTTCAGAGTTCAGACGCGGTCAAAGCAAATAGTTTTTCTACAATATGTCAGATTTTTGTAGTATCAGTCAAACAATATGAGAGTCAAAGGACTTCTTTGAGACATGGAGACAGAAGTACAGACAGAAGTTCATCTGAAAAGATGCAGCCAAAGGAAATGACACATGTCCTGTGTGCCAGGATGATTCCTCTTATCCTTACTTTTGGGGGCTCAGCATAAGGACTGTCCTCAGCTGAACTGCATCCTGCCCTGCACACTCCACTGATAACACCCCCCCATCGCAGGTCCTGTGCATACCATGTTCATCTTCTGAATTTCTTCCGCTGGCTAGACACTGAATCCTTCCCAGGTCCCTGACATCTTGAGAGTTGGTTGCATCCTCTATCAGGCACCTCTTCCAGTCCTTGCAGACTTTCTCACATTCTCATGGACCTTAAAGGAGTTCAGCCATGCATCATTCTGGCTTTTGCATGCTGCCTCTTAAGGCCAAGGCCCTTAACTTACACGACTGTGGATGCTTAGTGGGCAAGATGTGAATCCCACATCATGATTGTTGGCCATTGAAGGAGGAAGGGAATGAGCAGGAACCTGAGTGAGCAAGTTGAACTTACAAACTTATGGTAGAAGATGATCAGGAAGCATGAAGTGCCATTAAAAAGAATCATGTGTGGTCTGCATAAAGCCATAAGTGACAACACTGGGCACTTAGTAAAAGGTACGTCAAAAGATCATATTAGGTAAGTCCTACTTTATAGCTGGATTCTATTTTCCATTGAAACATATATTGAATGAGCATATAAAATCATTTAGTATAGGCACGCATCACACAAGCATCTACATTTAGCTACATTTTAAATTATGAGTAGACTAAATTGTTGGCTTAAAGCCTTCCAGTGTCTCTGTAGGGTGCTCAGAAGACATCTGTGTCAATGAGGGGAGGCTCTGAGGGATTCAGATCTATATGGCTCTCCCGCATGAATGTCATACCACTCTCTCCTTCTGTGCCTGTTGGCCATGCTTGCTGGGGCCTGAGTAGACATCTCATGCTCTTCTTCAGGGACTTTTTGTGTCTTCTCACTTGGTTACTCTCACTTTATGTTTTAAAGTCCTTGAGAGCAGTGCAGTGGTGCATGCTTATAAACCCAGCATACTGGAGGCGAAAACAGGAAGAGTGTGGGGTTTAGGCCAGTTTTGGCAATCTGGCAATACTCTATCTCAGTAAACAAATACAAACCATAAATAAGTAAATAAAGAAACAATGCCTTATTCTTTTGTACTTTTGGATGTCCAGTCTCTAAAAAAGGCATTTTCTGAAGGACCAGCCTCAGGCCCCTTCTCAGTGGAATGATGCGATGCTGGTCACTTTCCTGTTGGTTCCTCATGTGTCTTCATCACTGGAGGAAACAGACGGTGACAGTGGCCTGCCTGGTACCCTGGTATTTTGGCAGGTATTCTAGTACACAGCAGGATGTCGGAAAATATTCACTGATAGAATAAAAACACAAACACAACATGAGCATGAATTATGTGCAGTGCTCATCTCTGGGAATTGGAGAAGAAGGAAAAGTAGTGTTTTTCCTATACTTGACAATACCCATTTACAGGAGCAAGTCTAAATTTAGTGAGGATGATTTCTAAAATTTGTTTCATTTTTAAAATTTGTTCCACTCTCATAACAAGTTTTTATTTTTTTATTTTTCCTGGAATTGCGGTCGGGACATGGTCTGATGTACCATTAAGCATAAATAGAAAAGGTCTCTGACGATGTAACGCAGATCATGTCCTGGGCATCCTTGAAAGCTTTAGCAAGCACAAGGAAAGGGAAAAATTAGAATCACAATGCTAGCTGGGGCCAGAACCTTTCTCTAACCCAGTTCACACCTTTTGTTAGTGATAGGTCTGGAGTTCTAAGAGTTGACATGTCAAGAGAGGAAAGATGAAATGTTCTAGGTGAGAGCTGGGATGTAGTACCCTGGTTACCAAGTGAACACGGACCCTCAGGACACAGTTCACTAGGGCCTTGTCTCATAAGCCTTGGTTCTACTCCATCTACTCATATCTTTAGTGGTGACCCAGCAAAACAAGTACCCTGGGCATATCCAGATCACGACCCACTTGCTAAGCTTCTCAAAGTATGTCCAAGATTGGCCATTAGAGGTACTGGCTAAGAACAGGGCCACCCTGCTTCAGCATTTAAGGAAAGCAGAGAAACGAGTAGGGGGTTGTGACCTTCTGAGTATACGTCTTTCAGGTGTAGGCGGAGATCATTTCTGACACCATCTCCATCCACGTGGAAAGAAAGAACACACAAATAAATCAAATGGTACCGTTTCCAAATTAGAGATGCACATATGCCAAGAGGCCACTGGATAAAAGTCTTTCAAGGAGAGTCCTATACAAGATCTCCTTCCTGGATTCCTCACAAGTAGGTTGGACGCAGAGGGGACACAAGACATGGGAAACTGACCACAGCAGACATTCAATAGCCATGGCTGAGCAGGAGATCTGCTTCAATGACTGGGCAGCCCCTCAAGGAAGTGCTGCGACAATGATCAGTGTTTCCTCAGGTCTTCTGTGATAAAAACTGAAACATCACAAAAGAAGATCAAGGGAACAGAGGCATGCAGATGAGGTGACTGATAGAAGCCGAGTAGCCACTCAAGTGGGAGACTTAAACATAGTAATTGTATATTCCATGTAATTGGATAAATGCACCATGGAAAACCTTAAGATAAAAAAAACCAAAAACCAAAAAACAAGAACCACAAGCATTTAACTAGAAAGGCATAGTGCCGATGGGATGACTTAGCCTGATGACTGAGTTGATTTCTGGAGCCCATGCTGTGAAAGGAGAGAACTAAATTCTGCAAGGTGTCCTCAGATTCTCTCTCTTTCTCACTTTCCTTCATCCCTCCCCTACTCTTCAAATTAATGTAATTTTTTTATTCTAAAGACATAGAACATTTGAGAAGAATGAAGCCAGATGCCCATGTAGTTACTGAACACAAGACATCTGACAGAACAATATTCCTATAAGAAAGAACCCTTTAAGATAAGGCTGCTGATCAGAGATAAAGAAGAACCTTTTATGAGGAAAAGAAGCTCAGTTTATCTTAACGAGACAGAGTGATCTTAAGTTTGTGTGCACCTACAATGTAAACTACTACGGATGTAAAGGAAGTGACAAAAAAGGCCACCGTCACTTTGGAAGTCCCTGTGAGCCTGTGAAGAAGGGGACTCTCAGAGTAGACTGTCTTCTGGAACCCAGAGGTAGAGTTGGGTGTCTTTAATCACAATTGTCCCTTAGAGCATGCCTTGGATAAATTTAGTACGAGAGAAACGAGCTGCAGCATGGCCTGGCAGCAAGCTGACACATGACCTGCCCTAAGGCTGGATAGAGGGCCATCGTTTGAACAGCTGTACAAAGTCCAGTGTTTTAATGGTTTTGAATGTGTTTGGCTGCTATTAACAGAATATTCCATCCTCAAAGGCCAATAGGAATGGAAGTCTATATCCTACTTCAAGGGAAGTGTTGAGCAGAGCAATGCCTGTCTTGTCCTAGTAGCTCAGTAGCCCCCAGGGCCCTAGGCTTCTTGCTCTTGCTCCTGGACTCTTTCTCAACACTGTGGGAAGGCTACAGCTGCTCTTAGCCACCTGTCCTTATGCCAAAACTTCTCCTTGGGTGAAGGAAAAGCCCAAGACAGAAAGGGACTCCATGTTGACTAGAAACAAAAGCTGCCACAGAAGAGACCTCGAAGGTTTCCCCGGTATCCCTTCCCACTCCCGTGCAGCCTTGAGTAGAACCCTGTAACTGTATGAAATAGCTCTATTTCCAAGGTCAGGAAACAAGTGGTATCTAGTGAGAAGTGGCAGCTAAGTTCAAAGAGAACTCATGCGGATTCATCTGTGGGGCTTGAAGACGGGCTACTTCCACTCCAACCATCTGAGAGACATCCTGTTTCTGAGCCAGAAGGAAAGGAGTAAAAGATGCTCTGTGGTGGTTTGAAAGAAAATGCCCCCCAAAGGGAGTGGCTTTATTAGGAGGTGTGGCTTTATTGGAATAGGTGTGGCCTTTTGGAGGAACAACATGACTGTGAAGGTGGGCTTTGAGGTCTTACGTATGCTCAAGTCACACCCTGTGTCTCAGTTCCCTTCCTGTTGCCTTTGAGTCAAAATGTAAGAACTCTCAGCTCTTTCTCTAGCACCATGTCTGTCTTCATGCTGCCTTGCTTCCCACCAGGATCCTTCAAACAGAGTGCTTTTGTGTGAATGAGAACCTTCAGGAAAGCTTGAGGAAGTGAATGCTGGGTATCTACAAAATCCAGATCTCTGAGGGACTTCCATCACTGACCCAGTATACTTCTTTGAGAACTGTCAGCGAAGGCCAAGGCAAAAATACAGATGCGCTGTTCAAGTTTAGAGATGGTGGGGTCATTGAAGGGTAAAAATGTGAGTGCCTTCCTGGCTCTTTCCCCCATAGACAGATGGTAGGTAGTTATCCAGAACTTTAAGAATTTTAAGTCACTACAGTCTAGAGTACCTTGTCCAATGGCAAAGGAAAGTGAACCACGGAGAGGTAGATTTACTTTTATTAGATCTCTATTAAAAAGTGCAAGAAAGTGGTAAAATTAATTTTAATAACATTTTGATGAACCTACTTAAATCTTCCATAATCATAAAGTTACTAGTAACATGTTTTGTTTTTAAAATGTCTTGAAAATTTAGTGTGCATTTTATGGCACATCTCACTTCCTACAGTAACATCTGGAGTATTTCAAGTCAGTTATATCTGTCTTTTTGAACAGAGGAGTTCCTTGCTTCTCTCTCTGGGTAAAGATACTCCATTAGTCCTACCCCAAAATTCACAGAAAAAGTGGGCAACAGATTTGAGTGGTGGCTGAGGAACCACAGTTTGGGTGTTTTTGGAGCCACTGGCTGCATGAGAAGAATTCTGGCCCCTTCTCTACAGTGCTCTCTCACTTTTGTCTCTTGGTTACTTTGGCTCTGATAAATGTGTTCTTTATCTCAAATATGCACACACAAGCAAAACCACCAGATGAGAACAGAGGTTATTTACTCCGGATTTGCTTTAACAAAGGGCTTAGCTGCTGTCATCTGCATTTGGCCTTCCTTGTGACATTGAAATAGAAAGGCCAAGGGACCCAGGACGATAGTGTTGATGGGGTGGTTGGTAATGATGATGATGATGTTGACAATATATGCATGAGGATGGTGATAATGTTGACAGCATTAATGTTGGCAATGATGGTGATGATGAGGTACATGGGATGGTGATGGTGATGGTGATGGTGGTGGTAGTGGTATGATGATGTATACAGGGTAATGGCAGTGCTAATGGTAAGGGGTGATGTTGATGATGATGTACCTGGGAGGGCCACAGTGCTGAAAGCTTGGATGGTGGCAATGATGGTGATGATGATGTACCTGGGAGGGCCACAGTGCTGAAAGCATATATGGCGGTAATGATGGTGATGATGATGTACAAGGGACAATGATAGAATTATAGTGTAGATACTGCTTCTGATGCTGATTTACATGGGATGTTGGTGGTGTTGATGGTGATGTGCACAGGTAGTAATCGTGTTGATGGTGTGGATGGTGGTGATGATAATGTTGATGTACATAAGATGGTAGTAGCCTTATGGTATTGATTATGATAGTATGGATTAATGATGATAGGGTTGCAATGATAACATATTGATAACAGTGCTGATGTCATGATGATGATGAGAGTGGACATGAGCCTCATCCTCTGTGCCGAGATATTTGGTCTCCTGGATTCATTCTTCATATTCCATAGCTGCTGTGGGTTTCTGCATGCTTGTGAGAAGAGAGATGAGATTCAACTAAATATATTGTTCCTGGTAACCCTGCTACCAGGTTTAAGATCTACATGCTCATGGTGGTACTGTTTCTCAAGAGTTAATTCTATTGTCCACTTTCTTATCAGCTTCTCTGTGATTGGCTGGATTCCCAAAGAAGATGTAATAATAGAGAAGTGGGTGGAATGGAGGTCCACAAGGAAGCTGTGAGCAGAAGAGATGGACACCTCTGGGGAACATGCATAGATACGTGACTGTCACTCGCCCTTTGAAGAAGCAGAAATAGAAGGATGGGTATTCACAGCCCAGCCAACAGAGAATTGGCCACAGTGAGTTTGTGTCTCTCATTCGAATGATTTGAAATATATTATACTGACTGTGGGAAGCAAAGCTGGGAGATTGGGGCTATTCAGTTATGAGCTCTGACTTCAACATCAAGACATTAAGAGCCAATTGTGCCTATGATTTGTTGGGTCAGAGTCAAAGGCAGAGCCACAACACGATCAAAATTAAAATGCCTTGACTGATGACCTCAGACATAGACTGGCTGTGTCTGCACCCAGCTGAAGGGCTGGTGTTCAGCAAATTATTCTCACCCCTACTTTCTCCTGAAGCACAGGGAGAATCTTTAGTGTCTTGAATCTTTTCTAAGACCTCAGGATCCCACGTCACCCTTGCTGCTCTGAGAAGTCACCCCCTTCCAGATGAACAAGGTAAGGCCGGTGTCCAACTTCACACAAAAAATGGATCTCTCCAGTAGCACTGACAGTGTCTGAGAAGCTGATGCTGTATCCAGTTACTTTTCACAGCTAATCAGAACATATCCTTCCATGTTTTCTCGGTAAAATCATTTGGTCTACTTTTGCCAAATTAACTCCATTAAGACATGATAAGATTCCTTCTGTGGAAAATGGTCAACACAACTACATTTGGAGTGTAGGAATCACTTATGACTTTTAAAGGTCAGTTTCTAATCATCAAAATTCTAGAATCCTGTTTTCATTTGCTCTATCCTACTACATTAATGACTATGTGATGGTTTGGGAGAACATTCTAGTTTTGTATTTAAGGCCAGGGTGCTCCATTCTATATGTCCAGACCCGAGCTGGAGGGTGGTGGGTTGTGTTGTCCCTCAAGTTCTGGTCTGCTGTTGCCTGTGACTAAGGCAGGGGCATTCAGCAATGGCCCCAATCCTTCCTCATTTGTTGCTCTTTGTCCTGTCAGCTTGATGAGAAAAGCCTGTCCCTGATGGAAAGACTTGGTCATAGTGCCTCTTGTGACCCCATCTGCGCCTGGCAGCCTGTCTGGTACTCTGTAAAATGAAGCAGGAAAGAGAGTAGGGGAAGGAGACAAACAGTGAGAAGGAGAAAAGAAGAATAGAAGCAGAGCAGGCTGCAGAGGGAGCTCAGCAGCTAAGAACACGGACTGATCTTCCAAGGGACCCAAGTGCTGTTCCTAGCACCCATGCTGGGCAGCACAAAACTGCTTTTCACTTCAGCTCCTGGGATCCAATACTTCTGACCTCCAACAGCACCAGCACCCAGGTACTGATACACAATGATGTTGCAAAGGAGAGGGGGGCCCGCTTGTTCATCCTGGCCGTCCAGCTTGCTTAGCCCCAAAATAACCACACAGAAACTGTATTAATTAAATTACTGTTTGGCCCATTTGCTCTAGCCTCTTATTGGCTAACTCTCACATCTTGATTTAACCCATTTCTATTAATCTGTATATCATCATGTGGCAGTGGCTTATCGGGAAAGATTCCGCTTGTCTGACTATGGCGGCTCCATGGCTGCCCTCTCTCACTCTGCTTTCTTCTTCCCAGCATTCAGTTCTTTCTTCTCTGCCTACCTAAGTTCTGCCCTGTCAGGGGTCCAAAGCAATTTCTTTATTAACCAATGAAAGCAACACAAAGACAGAAGGACCTCNTAACTCTCACATCTTGATTTAACCCATTTCTATTAATCTGTATATCATCATGTGGCAGTGGCTTATCGGGAAAGATTCCGCTTGTCTGACTATGGCGGCTCCATGGCTGCCCTCTCTCACTCTGCTTTCTTCTTCCCAGCATTCAGTTCTTTCTTCTCTGCCTACCTAAGTTCTGCCCTGTCAGGGGTCCAAAGCAATTTCTTTATTAACCAATGAAAGCAACACAAAGACAGAAGGACCTCCTACACCACAATGAAAATTGCAGTATTCCTAAGTATAGCAGAGCCTAGAGACAGACCCCTAAGCTTGATCTGTGCTTCCTCCCTAAGGACTGACATTAATGGTACCAGAAGGCATCACACTAGCTAACAAAGGAGGGAGGCAGTCAACCGTCCTACCCAGCTATGACCCCTGTAAATCATTTCAGCACTTTTAAGGGTCACAACACTTAACATGTTTAAAGCATCGTTGACCAATGGACCCAATAGGATACCAAAACAGCAGCTCATATGAAACATGGGTCCTTGTGGTGTGTGCAATGCATTATGAAGAATGTTTGCTTCAGACAATTCAAAGAGCCATTTCCCATTGAATCACACGGGTTTAGTTTCATTTCCCTTTAATTTGTTCTTCAAATACCAATACTAGCACCTTTTTGACATTTTGAGAGTAAACTGGATGGAGATGAGAGGCGCAGAGTTTGAGAGCCACCAAAGGCAGACCTGAGATCTCAGCTCTGAGATCCTGGAAGAATGAGTTCTGAAACTCACGCTGTAGGCTGTCCGCAGGAGTTCTTCTCCTATGCCAGTTTGCCGCAGTCATACAGCCTGAACCCCATGTGATCCTTCCACGCTTATTCTCTGGGAGAACCTGAGATTGGAGCTGTATATGTGAGATGGGGGGAAGACACCAGTGTTATGTAATCAGACCCTAGGGATACATGTGTGAATATTGAAACTTCTGGGTGAGATCCATGGGTGTCGGGCAGGAAAAAGAACCCAGCTGTCACTCACAGAGGCTACTTTCCCACTCCACAGATACAGGAAAAAGTGAAACTGACTGGATCACAGAGTGACCAGGAACCTGTGGGAGAAAGCAACCGAAAGAAGGTTTTCCAGAACATTCCTTAAATTTTTCCTCAGCATCTAAAATCCATCTCCTCCTCATGCTAAGGGCACAGGCTGCTTCCTGAGGACATGACTGACTAAGCCATGTCCACAGTGGTGATGGGCCAAAAGGTCACCAAGTTCCTCTTATGACCAGATTGCAGCCAGCGAGTGTCTCTACTTAGCCCAAGCATGTTTTCTTTCATAATGCAGAGAACCAGCTTTTCAAAAAGAGACTTCAAAGTAGATTGGGGACTGTTTGGGACAGGAATTGGGGACAGCTTGTGGAGACAGTACAATAAGGAGTGAGATGAACATTATGGAAATGTATAGCAATGTTAGGTTCATTACGCTGTACAATTAATATGCACTACTGAATAAATCTAAAAATAAGACAGAGGAAGACACAGTGAGGGGAAAGAGAGGGAAAGGGAGGGAAGGAAAAAATAAGGGGAGTCAGAGAGAGCAGCGGAGAAGCAGAGGGTGGAGCCTGGAACTGGGCCCTGGATCCCACTACTCTTCCTGTGGATGTGTGAGAGGCAACCTCAGTGCTAAAATGAGAGATGGTTCTGGAGTCCTATGAGACATTAGTGGGGTCTTTGAAGCATGGCCATGCCAACTCATCTCCATCTTCAGGTGCCAAAGGCCTCACTAGAGGTGATTTCATTTTTTTAATCTTTTAACCTGTGTCACTGGGACTGGCTTGCAGGAGCTGGCAGAGGACCATGAAGACAAGTGAAGTATCCTCTTTGAAGTCTGCCCTTGCTGTCCATCTCTCACTCAACAGGCTTCTATTCCTTTGGGGTTTGATCCCTCCCACAACCAGCACCTTTGAAGGTCAGTTCTTCCACCAACGATGAGGCTCTTCCAGGTGAACCATTTCTGAAGGTTGATGCGTGTTGATCAGGGAGAAAGACAATGCTTGCAGTACAGAAGAGAACCTCAAAGCAGTCTGAGCAGCCTCAGAGTCTTCTCTGGGCTTTTGTAGTTTTATTTCCTCTCTTTTGTTATGTGTTAGGGTGCTCCTTAGCACTTGGTCCCTTTCTCTGTACAGATGAAACAGGGAATGAACCAAAGTCAATGGGCCAGCAGTTCTTAAATAGTACAGAATCTCCACCAGGGAAGCATGCATTTATTCCACCTTTAATAGGAAGAGCTGCTATAAAGGCGATGTACATGGATGGTAGTCTTGGGGTGGGTGCAGGGGGCGGGGAGAGACAGCTAACATCTGTCAGAGTTACCTAGGGGGGCTCTTTCTGTGAGTGCGACCGCACTACACTAGGATATAACCAAAGTTAAATTGGGGACTCGCTTAATATATAAGCACGAGGAAATTTAACTTAAGTTTGGAATTTGCTACACTAAACTGCTTTAGGAGAGACCACTGCAAAACAAAATTCATGGAAAACTGCGGATGACATTCGGAGGATGTCATAGCTCATTGTGACCAGCAGGGGGCAGCAACGAACTTTCTGTGTGCCCTGCTCACCCCTGCAGTATGGCAGTACTGAGCCTGTGCAGGGCTCACCTGGGGAGGAACTTTCTGGAATGAAAACAGGCATCAGCCGCAGTCTTTGAGGCTGGCCAGGAAGGCAGAATGAAGATGATGAAGGATGACTGTTATCTTGCTTGAGAGACGGTTTTAACTGGGGAAACAGCTTGCATTTGCTTGGGAAGCTGATTTGTTTGTCTGTAAATTCAGATGCTAGTGAAGGAAATGGAAAGGTGAGACTTGAGAGAAGGTGTCTTCACCCCATTGTCGGAGGATCACAGCTCAGCCACTAGCTGCAGTTGGATGTGTACGATGAGATGGGTAATGGTGCCTGCTTCTTCGGGTTGTCATGGAGAAGAATGGTCCATGTGAAGCTCTATGGACTGACCAAGTGCTTAGCTGTTGATTGATTACTATTAGTAAAATCTGCCTTATAATTGCATGTCGATGCACAGTGTAGATAGCGGGTGATATATTGGCTATAAGGTGGTGGAACCAACACAGAGACCGGGAGGCATGGAGGAGGGAGAGAAGGGTACCCCATATGAAGTGTGGCTGCTTCAGAGGCCCCGGTGTACAAGTGAGGATGGGGAGCCATCTGTGAATAGCAGGGAACTGTAGTTGTGGGTTTAAAATGCAATAGCCGGAGGGGTGGCCCAATGCACAGCTAATCCGAGTTGGAACAAACTCAGAGGAACGAGGCATGAGCATTATCACAGCGTACCCTAGACCTTAAGGCTATTGAATTGGCACATGGGTGGGGGTCGGGGGCAACTGGGCAGGTATGAGGACCACGGGGAGGGTAGTAGCTCAGAGCCAGGGTGAGTATCGAAGCATATAGTGGCACAGAACTCAGAAAGAGTGGGCTGGTAAGAGAGGTGTCGGTGATATCCCCCGGACAACATGAGTGAGGGCTCTGAGGCCAGGAGCTGGTAGGGAAAGGCAGTGAGGCATTGAGAGAGATCCACCAAGACAGTACAGTTGACCCGCAAGCTGAGCCCAGAGTTTTAAAGGCCTTGGACGCAAGCCGTGGCTTCGTTTATAAGTAGACATTGAGAAAAAGTAAATAGCCATTAATCATAGCAGCTGCTGAACTCTGAGTGCTACATTGCCAGGCATCTCCTAAGCACGGGACCTGTATCGTGGCCGTTTTCTCTTGCAGCAAGCTAACAAGGCAAGCACCTGCCATGCAGATTTGCTTTATCCTCTAAGGGCTCACATGTATGGGTTTGGCCCTCTGGATGGTGTTCCCAGGAATGTCATGATGAGAGTTGCGAAAGGTGTGGTATAGCAGGTGTGTTCCCCTGGGAGGGATTAATGACTTGCAGAATAAATAAGTTCTCTCAAGAGTGGGTTGTTAGGAAGTGAAGCCCCCTACTCAGTGGGCCCTCCTGCGCACGGAGGCTTCCCTTTCCGTGTCTCTCACACTGTGACCCAACGAAGGGGGCCCTCGTGAGGGATTAAACCTAGTGCAGCTCTGCCCCATCTATGACCTTGTCAACACCCAGAACTGTGAACTAAATACCACCTTCACTCAAGGGCGCAGCCTCGGGGGTTCTCTGATGATGTCATAAAATGCACTGGCAGGAGAGCAGGGACCGCACGCAGCAGCGTGCTGTAAGAGACGTGTTTAAAGTTCTCAGGTGGGAAGGCGTCCGACTCCAGTGGTATCGTCAGAGATGATCAGCCAGGACTCTGATTTAGAGAGGTGGGTTTTACTGTGTGCAGGGCAGACGAGGAGAGGAGATTAGAAGGTCAGGGCTAAGGGTGGGGCAAGAGGAAGCAGAGGCTAGTGTCTCCTGGAGAGGAACCCACTCTGACATCATGGGGTTTGCTTGGCTTTTTCAACAGACCAGGTGCACTGCCTCATGGGAGACATGAATATACCTGCGTGCCTGGGCATGTTAGATGCCTGTGTGGCAACAGTTTAGGGTTGGAATACTCCCCGAGGAGCTGAGAGGCAATGAACGGGCACTAGGCTGAAAGGCAGAGAAAGGGTCACATGTTACCACCTACTCTTATGTACCATTTGAACATCTTCTTTATCCTGCATATGTGTCCCCACTATCTTCATCTCATGTATTTAAAACACAGAATAAGGCACAGTACTGTCTGGGTGTGGTGGCACATGCCTGTAATCCCAGCGCTGGAGGCTGAGACCGAGGCTGAAGCAGGAGGATCACTGCAAGTTCAAGGTTAGCCTGGACTAGAGAATGAGACCCTAGCACATTGAACTAGTAATAATGATAATAATACAGAAAGAAAAACCCAATGTGTTAACTAATGAGTTTCATTGCCTATTCAAATGTGGCCATAATAGTTCTCTTTGTTGTCAATACACTAGATTGCTAATCCAACTGTCAGTCAGTTGATGAGGTTTAGGATATCCATGGTCACACCTGTGAGGCAGTTTCTAGATCCAATTCAGTAAGCATGGGAGTCTTACTTTACTTATGGAGGGCGCCATTCCACGGGCTGAGTCCCATTATTCATACACCGGAGAGGGCAAGCCGGGCACTGGCATTCCTCCCTCTCTGTTTCCTGCCTGTATTTACAACGTAAGCAACTGCCTCATGCTCCTATCGCCATGACCTTCCTGTCCTGAAAGGCCGTGGCCTCACACTGCAAGTTAAAACAAACTCTTCCTTAAGCTGATTGTGTCATAGCAGTAAGAAACATACTGCATGGACCCAGGGAGAAAGGCCAGGTTGACCGAGAGTGACCATCTCTGAGCCCAGGCTCAAACTCATTTTCATCTCTCCCCACCTTGAACTGACTTCCTGTCTGAGCTGTTTCCCAGTGCCTGGGATGTCCTCCTGGCACTTCCCGAAGCTGAAATGCTTTTAATATCTACAAACATGACCCAGTCAATGAATGCTCTGTGATGCACAGTTTCTAGTCAAACGAATTAAAGAAGTCCCCCTCATTCCCTTTTCAGGCATGTCTCTCGGCCATGCCTAAATTATGCATTTCCTTTTCCAAGTCCAAAAAGCCACCCACTTCCTCCTTTGTTATGCAAATTGCTG
>LOJH01004312.1:0-11439 GCA_001685095.1 Ellobius talpinus | reverse complement strand
CCTTTTCCAAGTCCAAAAAGCCACCCACTTCCTCCTTTGTTATGCAAATTGCTGGATCTCATTTAGAGATGCTCAGATATTGAGCCATCTTTGCATGTTTGCAGAACTGCCTGTTCTAATAGATCACTTGGGGCCAGTGACCTTCAAGCAGTCTAATAGAGCTTTGGGTTGGAGTCTGCCAGCACAGAGAGCTCTGGGGGAGCCATAGCCTGTCTTTAGGGTGAAACAGCGTGCCTAATTACCCGATTCTTCTATTTATCATTCTGTAGTGGCTTTTGTTCTCTGAATTTCAGTCAACTCTGCATGTATACTGTGCCCTCCACGCTTTATGATCTCATCTTCGGATTCACTGCTCCTCCTCTTTCTTTCCTGAGAGCAGATACACAATGCCCATCTCAAAATTATTTTCTATTCCTCTTGTGGAGAACCCTTGCCTTTGTTTCAGCCGCCCTGTCCTTGGTACCTCTACCCGAGCATGGGCTCAGACGTGACTACCGTGAGGCAAAGATGAGGCCATGTCCCACAGCTTCCCCCATTGTCCTTCATGAAAAACGTCAACCTCTTTAATGCAACAACCCCAGTGCAAAATGCTTTTGTCTGCTGGGCCGTCTCCCGAGAGGACCTTCTGCGTGGTCATTTGTGTGGATGCCCATAGCTTTTCCTTCTCAAGTGAATCGCTCTCCTCTCTTTAAAAAGAATTTGCATTTGAGAACTGATTCATATCTGGGAATTTGCGCAAAGGCCACATATCCTCCCTTGGTGGCTCTAATCCACTCTATGCCTGCCAAAACCCGAAAAGGTTTCTGTGTAATGTTCTTTTAGGAGCACTGTAAGAGGCTGCATACTTCCGTCCTAATACAGCCGTGATCAAAGCATCATCCTTGTCCAACCTATCAATGAAAGTGTCCTCTCTCCTCACTTGTGGTTTTTATGGTAAGAGTGCTTCTTTTTTTCTCCAGTTATTAATTCATCACAAGGCCTGGACCACTCCAGGGCTCCCTCTTTCCATTGAAGTGATGCCATGAACTGTTAAGGAAGCTGGTGCTTCTCGCCCATAGGCACAGCTCAGTGTGTTTGTTAAAAATGAGTCCTTCAAGTTACTATTGGTGACAGTGTCCTGGGAGCTCGTCTCCCTGAGGGTTTCATGTTAGATAACCATACATGAGTACCCTTCGCCAAAAGCTTGCTATACTCCCATGTTGTGATCACTCCTGTGGTGTAACACTCACACATTCTGTGTGTCTCAGACTCAGGTCAGTGAGCTGTCAAACAGCTGTGACTGGGTTGTTATGAAAGTCACATCCTGAGTTTGCAATTGCTGGAATAAAGATCCTATTAACAGCTCAGAGGCAGAGAGAGCAGGGAAGCATTTGGAGGAGAGCCAGAAAAAAGGCCCTGTAAAGTCACTGAGAATTTTATAAATGGATATATATATGCCTATATATATATCCATTTATAAAATGCCTACATATATATATATACACACATGAATACATATAGTTTAATTGACAAGTACAAATTGCATGTATTTATCATATACCACATGGTGTTTTGAAATAAGCTTTGTGGGCTAATGAACACCCTCATTCCTTCACACCCTTGCTTTTTGTGGCAAGAGAATTTTAACTCTACACTCGGCACCTTCAAAGTACCATGCGTGTGTTGTATTAACCAGAGTCAGACAGATGTACATTTTATCAAACACAGGAAGACGCTGCTGCTTGCACGGAGTGTTGTTTCCACTGTAAGATTTGCTAGGTGTTTTGGGGAGCTCTTCTCAACTACGTATATATCTACCTGGTTACCTCACAACTTGGGTTCCCAGTGTCTTCCACCTTCCTGGCCTTGGCATAACAGGCCTGGCAGAGCTATCCATCTGTTACTCTGAGTTGCTGAGCATTTCAAACAGACCCTGGAATTAACCGCATGCCATGCTAACCTGTTGCAGCTGAGAAGTGGTTCTCCCAGAACTGCCAGAGAGACTTTGATGGTATACCTGTGGACTGTTGTTTAAGGCTTTCGTGTTCTCTAAAGATGCCACCAGCCTATGTTCCAGCCCAGCTTCTCAGTGCGATGGAGATGTCGGGTCCATCATCTTCCTCCTATCTCTACTCCCCCAAACCAGACATAAGGTGCCTTGCATGCTTCTGTGGCTCCGCATTGCACTAATGGCTGATGTGCATGTCTTTAAAATGTCATCAATTACATTGCAGGGTTCTATTCCAGAATGACTTGCTTCCTAGGGTCACTTCCGATAGCAGTAGCATATTGTTTAGGGTAATAGGCAGGATAAGAAAAAAAACGAAACCAAGGAAGAAAATCAATGAGCGGCAGCTGGGGGAGTACGAACGGTGCTACTCAGACACAAGATTCAGAGTTGTGTTTTCTGACCGGAACAGACGAGCCCACGGTTAAGAAGGTCTTCTGATTTTATCAAACATAAGCTCCTCCCAGAAGGCATTTCTGCTACTCTCCTTGCAGAAGCCTCACTGGAGCTGAAGTCAAGTTTTTGGATATTGGTCCATCAGCTCTTTCATGAATGAGTGAAGACATGACTAATGTCACTCGGGTTACAGAGGAGCAACACCATCAAACAGTGAATAACTGTCCATCGAAGGAGTAAACAACACAAAAATAGCCTTTCTTAATTGAGCAAAAAAGTCAAATCCCCAAATACAGAAATAAAAAATGTCCCACTGGGTAAATTTTCACACAGTTAAAAATGCCTGCATAACCCCCATCCAGGTGGAAGGAGGAATGAAAAAAAAAAGAGTACCCAAAGCTCCTTCAGGCTCCCTTCCAGTCACAACTTCCAGAGCTGACTATGGCCTCCAACTGTAGAGGAACTCCGGCTTCTGTCACCAAAAGTAGAGTTTTGTGGTTGTTGTTTGTTCGTTGTTATTTGATCTCAAGGCAGGAGATCACTGTAGCCCAGGCTAGCCTACAAGTCTCGCTATGGCACGGGCTGGGCTTTAACTCCCACTTTAGCCCACAGATTGCTGAGATTATAGGCCTGAGCTACCACACGGCCTTAAAGGTATGTTCTGATACATGTATAAGCAAGAAAGTCACAGGGCAGCCCGCACAGGGGTGTGACTGGGGTCTGGTCCCTCCACACTGTCTTTTAGAGATTCGTCTATGCTATGCCATATGAGCACAGCTAGCTATGTCTGGATGAATGGGAATGTGCTACCCGTTATCCATCCCACCAAGCATGAAAGTCTCTTGTCATGTGTGGTGTGACGGCAAACGGCGAAAACTCCTACACTCAGCACCTTTAGCTGGCAGTCATTACCGAGTGGACTTTCAGGCAATAAAGTCCTTATTGGTTAAGTTTTAGAGCTGCTGTCAACCAACTTTACCAAATGGCTCTAACAATCTACAGTGTACCATTCAGTGTGAAGAGCTGACA
Source organism: Ellobius talpinus (assembly GCA_001685095.1). Lineage (NCBI taxonomy): Eukaryota > Metazoa > Chordata > Mammalia > Rodentia > Cricetidae > Ellobius > Ellobius talpinus. The sequence goes on along the minus strand of LOJH01004312.1, from coordinate 8,027 downwards.
ACGAGACACGATCAGGATTATGTTGTCAGCCGGTTTCCTCAGCGTTTCTTGGGTCTAGAGGCATTTTCTGGGTCTCATTGAGGCTTACATAAGCATTCAAATTGAGAAGTCAGTCTTCTTCTAGTGCCTTCACCGCTTCCGAGATATAATCTTGCGTGTGTGACTGCACCATCGCTTACTCCCTTATCTGATGAGTAATCTTCTTTTCCCCCTCTGATGGAGAAGATGAATTCATTCCGTATCCAAACCTCTTTCTGTCAGTCATCTTCTCCCATCTGTGGCTTGTACAATTCTTCTATCAATTATGTGTTTTGGTGAATATTTCCTCTTATACAAACTTATCTTTGTAAAGAAACATGCACCATGATCAGTTCAGGGTTTTGTCTGGTTTATTGTCTTGCCTCTGCCATGGCATGAGGACCTTTCCAATGTTACTTTTTTGGAATTTTTAACAATCAAATCGCACTTAGATCTAAAATCTACCTGTAATGAATTTTATGCCTACAATGAAGAATCAATACATACCTCATGTGCAACTGATTGAACATCATTCATTTTCCTTTTCATTTACATGACTTTGTGTTTCATTGTGTGCTTGTGAAATGAGATTAGATTTTGTTCCTCTATTAACCTATTGCATACCAATTGTGCATTGTCTTAATTATGAGCCTTTACAGAAATACTAATTTCTGAAGACATAAGACATCTGTATTTCTCTACTTCATGATGATTGCCTTGGATGTTCCTGCTAATTTTATTTACATAAAATGATTAATGGTAGACAGGAGTGGTGGCATATTTCATTAATCTCAGCATGTGGGAGGCAGAAGCAGGTGGGTCTTCATGAGTGCAAGGCCAGACTGATCCACATTAGTGAGCTCCAGGCCAGCCAGGGCTACATAGTGAGACTCTGTCTTTAAAAATAAAACAAAAAGACAAACATAAACAAAGTAATACCTAATCCTAAGGGAAGGCCATTGGCAAGAAAGCCCCACATTAGAGAATAATCACAAGTATGATCTAGGAAACCCAAATTACTAGCATCAGAAATGTCACACTCTGACAGCACAGAGCCTGGAACCCTTTGTCCAGACTCTTTGACCAGGACTGCCCATTACCCAGTCATCATTTGCATGCTGAGGGTTGCACAACTAGAAATTATTTTCACAGTGGCTTACACCATATCAGCCAATCTTGTCTAATTTCCTTCCCATGGTACAGATTACTGCATATTAAAAAGCTCAATCCAACCATACTAAATCCATACTAAAATACTTCTCCCACAAAGAAACCAACAGTCCCAGTCCCTTGCCACCCATAGCCACATACAACCAACAGCTACACACAGTATACAGCCATAGCCATACCCAACCTCACAGTCACACAGTCATTCAATTACACAGAGCCACACAGCCATTTAGCCACACAGCTACACATAGCCACAAAGCTACAGAGCCATTTGGCCATGTAGTTACACACAGCTCAGTATCCATCTGGCTATTGCAGTGGGTATACACAGTAAGTCATTTTCCTATTCTCGTCTAACCGATGGATTCATTTATTCCTTGTCAATCCATTCCCCACCACTGTTGAGTATATGTATCTGTAGCAGAAATACACAAGTGTACTGCATCTTGTGTAGCTCAATTTTGGACTACCCCATTTAGTTTTCCTTAAAATTTTTATTAGCTCTTTGAGAATTTCATACAATGTATTTTGGTCCTATTTACCCTCTTAGCTACTCCAAGATCCACTTTCTCTTCCACACCGACCCAGCCTTGTGTCTTCATTTAAAAAAATATATCAAGTCTGATTTGTGCTGTCTGTGTCCTCTTGGGTGTATGGCAATTTCGTCTATGATTCTTGAGGCCAAATTCAAATCTCCTTGATAGATTGTCTCTCACACACGCGCATGATATACAGAGTGTCCTGGCCCACATAAAACGTTGTTGTGTCTGCTGACATCAGCCTTTGGCCCAGTCACGTGATTGCTCTACCATTCATGGATGCTTTAGCCACCATTACAGCAACTGAGGATATGATCCCAAGAGGTTCAAGTTTTGGAGACCAGGTGGCACGCTATCTGAAGCACCGCCATATGAGAATTGAGGTCCTGCTTGAGGTCCACTTACAGCCAGTACAAGCTGGTTAGGCTTGGCGTGGGGCGGAGCCTTCCTGGAAGCAGATACACAAGGCCCTCACCATTCCTCAGCTGCAGCCATGCGCAGGGTGAAGGGGCGCCCCACCGAGCCCTACCCAGACTGCAAACTCATAAGTGCATGCTGACGTTTGCTGTACAATCCTGCCCTTGGGGAGGTGGATTATGCAACAGTGTCTAGTTAAAATAGAAATGGTATCAGAAATATGTTGCTGACATTACAGAATTCAGAATCTTGGCATTTGATTCAGGTCTGGCCAGTGGGGAAACAGGAGGAAAGAAAGCGCAAGTGGAGGCTGCACAACAGGCTATCTGGGTTATGTACCAGCAGGAGATGACGGAAAAAAACTGTCACGTGAGGAAGGAAACCCGTTAGCTAATGATCTTGCGGGTTGGCCTGGAGATTTCCAGGCAGACAGTTGAAAATGCAGCTGACTTTTGAGCTGACCATGATGAAGTACCGGGGAGAGGTGAGAGAAGTTAGGGACTAGGCCGATTCCAAGCAGAGTTTGGAGACTATGAAGGAGCCAGGAGCCAAACCTCTGGGCTTAAACATAAACTGATTCTCCCCTCCAGTCTTTCTCACCAAAGGGTTTCAAAGCAGCAGATAACAGCGTGCAAATAAGATCCAAGGCACTGTCTGTAAACTGCCGTATCGGGGGCAAGCTTGGTTCAAGAGTGGGACCGTTGGGTTGGTGGTTGTGAATTCAAACGTTTGGCATACAGCCAGACAAAACAGGTCCTAAGAATCTGTGCCTACCTCCTGTGACTTTTCAGCCTGATAAAAGGGAACCTGACAATCTTAAGAGCTTTTTTTCCCCCAGAGGACCTGAAGTGATAGCATAGCGCAGCAAGAGGCTTGATGACCATGGAGAAATGGGATTCTATCAGTATTCGTGGACAAAGGGATTCTATCTCAAGAATCAAACCCTGATTACAGTCAGAGGAACCCACCCTGACTTTAAGAGATTTGTATTGATACAAAAAATACGAGCAGATTAAAGGATGGTGGAATTTGCGATAGGTAGATGCCCTTGAGTCTCTTTGGCTGACTGCATAAAGCAGGCTGAGAAACCTATTCGATTATATACTTAAATGTCTTTTTTATGGGAAAAGTCATGAAGACTCAGGATAGAATCAGGGAGGGGCCAAGATTTATGGAGAATCACTTCCAGAAGGAGAACCACTTCCAGAAGGAGAATCAGGGAAGCAAGGGTTTAGTGTAGTGTAACCTGCTGGTTTCAGTGTATAGAACAAAGGAGCCCATCCCCTCTCTGGATGAAATGTCTGCTGCACCTCTTCTGCCCTTGCTTTGTCATTAATATTGGGGATATGGGGTAGGAGGGAAAACACCTCTCTCTTTTGCTAACAGGACTTCTGATCCAAAGCAGGTGTGCATGAGGGTGCCCTGGACTTCAATAGAGATATGAAAGTCGTGTGTGTGTGTGTGTGTGTGTGTGCGCGCGCGCATGTATGTGTGTTTCTTGGAAGAAGAGGTAAAATTAAGGAGACCAACAGGTGAGGGTATAGTGCATAAAAGAAAATTTGAGGGTATTAAGGAGAATAGATTCAACATATATATATATGTATATATATATATGAACAATAGTTTCAAAACAAAAGGGAAAAAAGTTAAAAGTGAATCTTCAGTGTACTCTGTTCCCCAGCAATATTATATGGGACAAAGACACGGATTGATCTTTTGTTTCTGCCCTAGTGACCTGTCAACACTTAGCAACTTTAGTCGGTATCTACTTATCTCAACATTTGCAGAATCAAGAGTCTGGGCATGTTCTAGCTCAGTTAGATGCTCTACCTTGGTTCTCAACAGGTTGAGGCCAAGGCATTAGCAGACTCTGGAGGCTCAGAGTAGAAAGAACCTCCAGGTGCAGTATAAGCAAGATATGTTCCTTCTCAGTTGGCGGTTTCCCTCTCTGAGCTAACCACAGCACATGCTCCGTGGCTCTCAAACTTTAGCATGTCTTCCTCTTTTGCCTCTCAGGGGTCATGTGGTTTTGCAGACTCCACATGGATGATCCGTGCGGTATCTCCACGTATTCTAACAAAACAAAATCTCTGGCATTGTGTGGGCATGGGGTGTGTGGGTGTGTGTGGTGTATTTGTGTGGAACATATATTTAAAGATTTGTTTTTTATTTTTGTGTATGGGTGTTTTGCTTGTTTGCATGTCTGTGAACTGCATGTGTTTAGTAACCACAGAACCCAGAAGAGGGCATCATACTCCTTGGCACCAGAGTTACAGAAGGTTGAATGCTTCAATGCGGTTGCTGGGAACTGAGCCCAGGGCACTCTACAGAGTGCTCTTAACCACTAAGCAAGCTCTCAAGTCACTGTGGTTATATTTTATCATGCATTTAGTTTAATTTAACTAAATTGGAATGACTCATTTGGGAGAAACCCTTCTGTATATCATAGATACCTTTCCTCCTGTGGTTCTGTCTTGATGTCAAAACTGCAAGAAGATACTTTATTTGGGTCACATTAAGCCCTCAAATATTAGGGTGCTTCATGTGTGTATGTAAAACACATATATAAAATTTCTTCATCACATGACCACATGGAATGAAGTACCACATATGAAAGTACATGTAGATCACAATTGAGAGATAAATTTTCCAGATCTTACAGTAACTCTTGGCGGGGGTGTTTGCCCAATACTATTTTGGTTCTGTAACAATCATAGGTAAAGATCTAATTGCAGAACAATTTTCCATAGTGGACAGCATTAGCAGAACGAGAGGTCTGAAATGTTTGGAGTAATCGGGCACTATGCCCTATTAATCCAGGCTATTAAGTCCAGACAGGGTGGACTGGACCATAGGCAAGTGCATTATTGCAATGCTGCTTTTGCTGATAAAACAGGGGTTGTGATGGTTCTTGGAAGCTATTCTGGCTAATGGGTTAAACAAAAAGCCCTCAGAGCCATTGAATTACAAATTGTGTCAATGTATAAAGTCTTACATCCTGTCTCCTATTTCCTATACTTAAGAGGAGGAGGATGCCTAGCTTCTTAAAGGGAATATGTCTGAATTGACATATGTACATTCCTAGATATATGATTTGTCAGGAGCAAAGAAGGTCGCATGAGCTCCACGGCAGTGGTCGCTTTCACAGTTTCACTGATGCCCCAGTATAGAACAAGGAGGATGCTTTGATGGAACTTACCTGATTCTGAAATGTGGCATGAGTAATGTGACATCAGCAGGCATCAAAGTGCTAATATTGGCCTGGGTATATGATTCAGTGGGTAAGAATTCTTACTGTGAAAGCAAGAGTCCCTGTTCAAATCTCTAACACCCCTGTCAAAAGTTGGGCATTTCCGAAAGTACTTGTCACACCTGGGGCAGAAGCAGGTGGCTTCTGGGAGCTTTCCGGCCCACCCTGTCCAATGTATACATATGAATTGTAGGGGAGGTAAAGAAAGACACCCACACTCAAGGTCATCCTCTGGCTCTGTACACTACACACACTGCAAACACATAATTCAAAGTAAGCAAATAAATAAGAGCAGCACCAATTGAACTCCGTGGGTTAAAAAAATAAAAATAAATGGAATGAAGACAGATTTGCTGGATTACCAAAATGAATAAATGGAAGAATGTTTATGTCGGCAAATGGTCTGCTTTGTAAATCCAATGTTATTGCTCTCAGACTCTCCTCGATTGGATTTGGATTTATTTTTCACATTTTTGTTAATTTTCTTTTGTGGGTGTGATATAGGTATGTGTTTGTTTGTGTACATGTGCATGCAGGTGCAGTTCCCTGTGCCTGTGAGGGTTAGAGATCGGTGTTGGTTGTCTTCTTGTATCACCTTCTACTTTATGTTTTGAGGCAGGGCCCCAACTGAACCTGGAGTCCATTATCTCAGCCAGCCATCCAGCTCCAGCCATCTACTTGTCTCCGTCTCCCCAGTGCTGGGGATGCAGATGCACACGCCCATGCCTGGCCTTTGTATAAATGCTGAGGATCTGAACCCAGGACCTCATGCTTACACAGCAGGCACTTTACTGATGCCACTCATCTCCCTAGCCCCCATTTTTCATTCCCATCTAAGTTAGCATGCAAAATCAAAGGCTTCATTATGGCATTTTCATCTGTGTATGACAACATATTTTGGTTTTATTCATCCTCTTCTGGTGTCCACCCTCCCCCTTCTTAGCTTGTTGCTTGTCCCCTACTTTAGATTCCGTGTTCTAAATGTTCCTTCTATTTCCAATCTTCTGTTGCATCTCTTCGTTTTCCACCAGGTTGCAAAGGTGCAGCTCCTAACACGACTTGCATAAGCCAAAGGGCTTGGATGCCCTCTGCATCCCAGAGAGTTTACTTGAGGGGAGGGAGAGATGAAGTGAGTGCTGACATTGAGGTGCTCAACCTCTTCACAAACTCTGACAAGATCCTGCAAGTAGCTGTGATCCTTGCTAATAATCTTAGCTCCTTAGAGCTGTGTCCCACAAAGACACTTGCACCTTCCCTGCGAGACTGGTGCCCCAGCTCACCACCATCACTGGTTAAGGATGCTATTTTCCTGCCACGGTCCTTGACTAACAGACTCAACTCCTTAACTCTGTCTATGTCCCAACAATGGCGCATCTTCCCTTCCCCAGTGGGCTGGCACTCCAACTCACTGCTGTGACTCGCTCAGAACATGACTGTCCTTCCTGGATGCCTTGATCTTGTAGCTCATAGGGGGAAGAGGCTCTTTTATAAATAGGTGCCGTGTAAATTCCCCTTAAATCTGTGTGTGCCATCTGCCAGACATTAGGTAGTGGAATTAGGATGACTTCTTTGCCAGCATGTCTTACTTAAGAATCGTGGTAATTCGTAGGATTGGAGTCCCAACTTGACTTCATTCATCATGCGCACTGTGCGAGAGGGAAGCATTGCCATAACTCGGCCCTAAGTAACCTCTAAGCTGTGTCCTGCCGGCTCTTCCAACATAGTAAGAACTTATCATTCTGTCACATGACCATTATCACTAGCAGTGGATCCTTTCCTCTGCCACCAGGATCTAAGTGCACAGGTACTAACCGTGTGTCATGAGTGCAAAGACTTGTGAGCTAAACTCTGAAGTGCTGTGTCCTGCATAGCTGTACCAGACACGTGCCAACCCCTGTTCTCAAAGTGGTCAAGGCTGGCCTTGATCCAGCCCCTTGACCTTCTTCTGATGGGCAAAACAGAAAGGTATATTTTAATATGATAACTTCCATGAGTCCCGACTAAAGTGAAAGAGGGAAACCGACTTTAGGAAGCAGCCAAGGGAGATCTTTCTGCCAATATTCAAATATACTTGAGCCAAGTCATTAATCATCCTAGTGTAATTATTGAGTACCCACTGTGGACTAAGCACCGTGGTGGGACTGGATGGTGAGAAAAACCTGATATTGAGCAAAGGGCAATCGATTTTAAAAACTGAAGCCATGAAACACCCAGTGTAATGACGGTGACTGACGAGGTCTATTGGAAATCCATGAAGGTTGTTAGTGCACTTAGGGGTCATGAAGGTTGTTTAGTGCACTTAGGGGTCATGAAGGTTGTTTAGTGCACTTAGGGGTCATGAAGGTTTCCTGGAGCAAGGAAAAGTGATTCTTGCTTCTGGCTAACAACCTATTCACAGAGGAGGAAACAACCTTCCCATGAACCCCCAAACTAAGCAAAGCGCAAGAGCAGAAGTGCGCTGACGTGGACCCCTGCTAGCAGAAGCCAGTAGAGATGACCTCTAAGGCTGGAAAAACAAGGGGCTGCCAGGCCAGGGTGCAAGGAAAAGCTTGAATCTGGGATGGATGGAGGGAGGTATGTGGCATCTATCTATCTATCTATCTATCTATCTATCTATCTATCTATCTATCTAT
>LOJH01004311.1:0-36650 GCA_001685095.1 Ellobius talpinus | reverse complement strand
ATCAATTAAATTAAAATTTGCCCTCTTAGGCACACTATCGATAGCTCAAGTTTTCAAGGGATACATAAAGTGCGTGGGAGCCATATTGGATAGCAAGCATAGAGGACACTTTTGTTATTACTGAGATTTCTGTTCTGAAATGCTGAACTCTATCTATTCAGATTAGAATTATCTAGAATGCGATGAAAGTGGATCCTCATCCTGATGAGCATGGTCTAGGAAGAAATTTAGGGGAAAAAATTCATTGTTTTCTGCTTTGAGGTTGACGTATTTCATACACAGGCTCTTGAGCACCTTTTCCCAGCTCAGAACCTTGAATGTTTGCCTCTCTTTTATCTAGTAAGCTTAGACTCATGTCTGAGGACGGGAGCTAGGTTAGTTTCACCTTTGTGTTTCCTGCACTGGAAATACACGGGTACATAATACCTATGTTTGCCCGTGTTTCACCCACTTCCGTGTGCTATCCACACTCCCAGTGTACAGTGCTCTGCAAAGAGAAGCCTATTATTTTCTTGTTAAACCCCTCTGCACACCATATTGTTCCTCCTGTGAGTAGTTGCCAAATGAAAGAGCCAATCAAAGACAACACTTTTGTTGTAGAAACCAAGCACAACACTGAGGTGTTTGTAGCTAACACCAGCTCCACAGCGCAGTCCTTTCTCATCCTTCCTCTCCTGGCACAAAGGACATTGAGACTCTAATACAAAGAAACCAAGGCAGCTGACCACCATGAGAATCAGGAGTGGAGACCCTAGCAGGGAACCAGTTGGATCAGGCTCAGTCCATTACTTAGCAAGCCACCCAGTCCCACCCCCTGAGGAAGACACTGATGTCTAGAAAGGCCCCGTTCACACTCACAAATACATGGGCAAACTGTGCTCCCGAAAGGTCTTTTTACAAATAAACAAGACATGAAACACGCAGGGTTTTTCTTAAAATTTTATTTTTATTCTTTTATTTGTGTATGTGTGTGTCTGACACGTGTGTGAGTGCCTGCAGAGACCAGCAAAGGGTGTCAGATCTCCTGGATCTGGAATTTACAGACAGTTATAAACAGCCTGACATGGGCGCTGGATCTAAACTTGGGTCCTCCGAAGGAATAGCAAACATTCTTAATTGCTGTGCGCCACCTCAGCAGACTCCAAAGATGGCTTTTCAATTCCTCTTTGTCATTTTCTGTGCATCTTGGGATGTTATGTAACCCTGTGAAGAGGTAGAAAAAGGAGATGAATATACAGAGATAGACCACAGAGTTTCTCTTCCACCAACCTACCACTTATTCTCCTTGTCTTTCACGGTAAAGTTAAGAAAAAGCTCAGAACCAAATTCATTTCATCTTAATTTTCTTTTCAGCTTTTGGTACAAGTGATTTTCAGTACATGTGGTAATTTCTCTAAGTGTGCACACAGGGTTTCTATCTTATGTCCCCAGGTGCCCTATTCTCCTTTGAGACAAATAATTTTGCAGGACATTACATATAGACATACAAACACATATAAACATACACCTTAGGCACCCTCCCACAGTCACTCTACATATGCACCACCAAATGTGTGTGTTAGTGCAACTGTGTTCACGTGCCCTCCCTAACTGCCTGAACCTTGTTTTCCTCCTATACTGTGCTGGTGCCACCCTGCCTGGCTCAGTTTGCACATTTGTAATACTCGCCACGAGCACCGTTGGCCTCCTCCCAGCTCCAGAGTCTCCTCTATGGAGTAGTATCACAGCTTGCTCATCTGATCCCCCACATGAAAAATTAGGTAGGCTATTTCTGGCTTTTACTGTTAATAACTCATGCCATAATGAGCATCCTGGTACATCTGTTGCTTTCTATGTGGGCAATTATATCAGTGGAATACATTTCCAAAAGAGAAGTTTAGATTAGAAGACACCTGAATATATTTGTATGATATTGACCAGTGTGAACAAATATCCCCGCAAAGACTCTATACTCCTTCACCATCCTCTCAGCAATCTGTAAGAGCCAAGTTTCTAATCTTGTGGATCTCTTCTCAGAGACTTGTAGCTTGAGACATGTATCTGCCAGAATTGATCAGGCCAGTGTCCATACCTATTTCCGTGGATGTGTGTGTGATGTTTTTCTAGCAAAAAATAACATGAAAACTACAGTGTAGTGAGCTATCACTGTCTGTTCTTTAATTCCTCCTGTTTAAGCGAGAGAGTCCACTGCCTGCCCAATGTCCTTACACATGCAGTGTTGAAGGAATGACTCAATTGGTACCTGGAAGGAACGGGATGGGTAGAAAGAGCTCCAAGAACTAGAGAAGGGGCCAAGGCACAAGACAATAAAACAGCTGCAATTCTCTGGAAGGTCAGCCCCTTTAAAGATCAGTATGTATTCTGCCCTATGCTAATGCAAGGAGTGTAGAATGAGCGTGGGAGGGCTCTGCCTCCAAGAAGCTCATATGGAGAAGCCAGGAAAGCGTGTGAAATCCTGCAGCATGGGGGTAGAGCCAGCCGTTGTGAAGACTGCAAACGCTGAGACCTTCCCAAATATCCATCTGTTTACCATCTCACCCAGTTCTTACAAAAATATGAGTAAACATGAGTTAACCTCAACTCCCAGCTATGACCCAATACCACATAGTGCATGACAAGGACTGGGAAGAGACTGAGGTCTGTTTGACTTCAGAGTCTTCAGAGGAGAACCGGAGATGCTGAGCGTGCCCAAGGCTCAGGTCCTGTATTTCTCCTCAGCCTATCGGTGGCTTTCTTGCTTCTGTCTCTTCATAAAATCATGCTACAACTTACGATGGAGAGGGGATCGGTCAAGAGTCTTCAGTGGAGATATGTACTGAGCTGAGATACAAAGTAATGGGAACAGGAGCATTCCAGGTAGAGTAGCCGGACTGACGTCACGGAGCGGCAAACTTGAGGAGTTAGGAAGTGCCCAAAGTAGGGAGAAAAGCAGACAGATGTGGTATTGAGGAGGTTAGCCTCTGCAGCCAGGAATACCTGAGTTCTAATCCAGACTCTGCATCGTATTAGCTAAATGATTTGGGGTACATGCCTTTACACCTCTGACCCTTTGCCTGTAAGGTTGGGCAAATAAGTTCTTTACCTCATGGGTTGTTGAAAGGATTGAATAAGTTTGTGTATCGTGGGTGTTTAGAATGGTGTCTGCCTCACACCCATTCTGTTTGCTAACACTCTAGACTGTCTCAATTCTAGGTACAACCTAGATATAAAGAAGGAAGTCAAATGTATAACTTATCTGTAGGGTTTATAATGGAGAACTATTGCAGGTTCTCAGAGATGTAAACAGTGCTGTAAAATGAGAAGAAAGCGGAAAACCATTTAATGGGGGGAGACATGGGCCTTTAGCTCTGAATGTTCCCATCAAGTGCGGTTGAACTTGTGAGCTTCCTGGTGTAAGTCAAAGTGGGCTTATTATTGACTGTCTTTTTGTTTATGACATCTTTATTTGACATTAAAATGTAATGACCTGCCTCAAATAAGGTGAACAAGCAGAGGAGGACAGTTTGAAAAAGAACTGCATGTGGGTGTCACTCTTGAATTTCTCCTTTTTCTCTTTAGTACCATAAAATATCGCAAGGAAATCCAAGTGGAAATCTAACAGAAGCCCTGCAGCTGCTCCGCCTTCTCTTCTCTTCATGTCCCAATCACCCATAGAGCCCATATCTAGGAGGGACCTTAAAGGAGGCAAAGTGTGTGTGAGGTTATTGCTCCAAGGAATCTGCTGATGCAATTTTCATGTCTTTACATTCTCTGGCTTCCATCTCCTTATATGTCATCCCACTACCCAATCTGAGTCCCAAAATGAATCCCAAATAGGATGTCCTTCCTCTGGGCAAGTTATGTCTCTTCCTCTCCCCAATCAACTCCTGAAAAGCTGTCTTTTGTAAGAAAAACATGTGGTGATCTTTTCCCGGATGCAAATCCTCTGTGCCCTCCCATATCTGTATTCTAACCAGGGACATGGAGTTAGTTCTTACCCTCTTCTCCCAAGTCAGCTCACACTCTCAAGTGGGAGAATGTTCCTGCAAAAGAAGGAGGAGTCTGCCCTTCCCGACATAGGAGCAGGTTTGTCTCATTCATAATCTGCCTTCCTCTCCAGACTTAATCTCAAAGAAAAAGATTTGATCTATTTTCCATATCAATGCCTTATAGATTATCCTCTGTAAACATCTGGGGAAAACATGTAAACAGATGATAGTACATAATGGTCAGTGGTTGTGAGAGCAACAGTTTAGAGGCAGGAGGAGTGCTCTGTGAAGGAATAGGGGTGCAACTAGGGACCATGGAGACCTGACGGAACAATGATCTCCATGCTTAGTTTGGAGGAGCAAGCTGCCAACACTTAACAAGCCTTCTCATGGCATTCCGCTTGTAGTAGGAACCCACTCTAAGTCTACTGGGTTGATAAACCTTATATTTGTGGAAGTAAATCCGATGTAATATTATGTGTGTTATATTATAATATTGATGAATATAACAATTCATCACATTTGTGGGGGGAAGAGAAGACATGACCACTTCACGATGGACTGTATGGTCTTAGAAACTCTGTTACTTGAAAACTCTGTCTTTAGAATAGCATGGCTACTGGAAATGAAAGGCCAACATTATGGTTGGGTAGAGAAGTAGAGAGAGGAAGAATCTAGGAGCTATATTGGAACTGGCAGGACAACTAAATGAGAACAAAAATTTCTTAAGTGTGTGCTTTAGAAAGTTTTCACCAGGAAAGACTATGGGAAGGAAGACCAGGCTCAGAGCTGAGTCCCAGATACTGAGTTCTCACCTTAGTCCCGCCCCAAACTGGATCTTGTTGCCTAACTTCTGTCTGCATTACTCAAGCCAACTTGGAATCCTAAGCTCCCTGAAGCAGTTCAGTGAACAGAACGTGGGAGAGGGCAGGGCCAAAGACACAAGAAGATTAAAGACAGAATTAACTGAATCCCAGCACTTGGGAGGCAGAGGCAGATATCTCTGTGAGTTCAAGGTCAACCTGGTTTACAAAGCCAGGACTGTTTAACAGAGAAACCCTGTCTTGAAAAACAACACAAAACAAAAAAATAGAATTAACCTTATTGAGAAAAAAAATAAACGAGATACACCTAAATTACTGTTAACTTGTTTTAAGGTTTATTAATTTCATAAAACCCTGATTTTATCCCACTGTTATGATATCAGTTGATATCAACACCCAAGGTCCCAAGAACCAACACTGTACAGAGTTGTGAGCTTCCCTGGTGTGATCTCTGGGCTCCTGCATGTTGTTCCAGGTATACCCTCTAGGACTGGCTGAAGATACTCCCACCCCAGAAGCACCCAGATAGAACAGGCAAATTCTTTTACCTCCCATTAATCTTCAGCTTGTGTTTTCGATGTGTGTGTACAGCTTCATCATTCACAACAAAGACACCTTCTTCAACAATGCCACAAGAAGCAGAATCGTGCACCATATTTTACAAAGAATAAAGTATGAAGAGGGCAAAAACAAAATCGGTGAGTATATTGTCAGCATTACAAACACTTGGTGTTGGGGATTCTATAGACTTTGTCCTTGGGCCTCCTTACACCCTCCAACTACCCCCTTGATGGAGAATTCACAAGTGCACTTAACATCCTTAATTACCTTCTTTGAACAGCATTTTATCTCATTTACCTATGACCATTGAGACAGTCTCTCAATTTATCAGATGTTTATGGAACATTCATGAGCAAGGGATTAAGAGGATAAATGCAGTTCTTTCTTACAGCTTGTGTATAGAAAGCTAAAAGATACATCAATACAATAATCAACATGAATAAGTGATAAAAGGTGTCAATTTGAAGGTAGACTGCAGAAATCACCGAGTTTGAGTGGTAGGGAAAGCTTCGCTGAGACACTGAAATATGAGCTGAGCTGAGAGCGGCAGAGGCAGCGTAGGAGGATGGAAGGGTGTGGTGTCCCCTGAACGGGGTCACTGGTGCAGAGATGGAGTTATTCAAACGAGTCTCAAATCCCCCCGCTAAGCAGCCTTCAAACACTATATTTTATGCATTTTAGAGAGTAAGCCCATATTCTGTGATCATGCCTTATTAAATAAGTTACTCTATATCAGGAAAGTTTGGGTGACTTTGTCTATATCTGTGTCCCAGCAAAACTTGTTACTTAAACAATGCAATAAGAAGTTACTTAAACAATGCAGAAACATCCATCACCAGAACAAGTAGATCTTAATTTAAATAATTAACTGTGGCAGGGGTTGGGGTTGTGGAGGACTGGCTGGCCAAGAAATGCAGGAATGGGGAGGAGAGCAGGTCCTCCATGGAATCCAGTCCTCCGTGATCTCAACCTTCCATGGTCCCAATCCTCCATCTTATCAGGCTGGGGTCTAAAAGTGTTATAAGAGCAAAGCAAAGCAGTCTGCCAGAGGCTTGCAGAAGACTTGCTTTCTTGGAGTACACGAGACAACTGTCTAGAAGGTTCCAGGGAAGCATCACCCCACGGAGCCGTGTATAAAGATACCAACCTGCCCTCAGTCACCACACACTGCCAGTGCTGGTACTACAGCTTTAGATGCTAAAGAAATTTGCCGAGGGGAGTGCTGGATCTAGGAAGCAAGCCCCTTCCTCCACCAGTGTCCGTCCAGTACCTCCAGACGGCAAAGCTTAGCACCGTGTCATCCACCATCCAGAAATGAAGTGGATCTTTAAGGTCCACTTCTGCTGTGAAGCAGAGTAGAGATGCCTCTGGAGCTGAGGGCAAATCCATCCATTACTGACTTGTAGCGAAAATGACCTACTCATTCCACTTCCTGCGGGTAAGGCTGGATGGCTGAATAAATCATTTTAGTGACTGGATCCACAACCTCGGACACCTCAGTCACTCTTCCAAATCCAGAGAGGCAATGTTTAACAATTTGTAAAGGTAATGGCCTATATGCGGATTCGGCGAAACAACTACCCTGTGGGGTGTGGAAGACGTGTTGTACAACACCACCCCGGGAGGAACAGATTTGAGAGTTTCCTGGACTCGGGCTCAGTGTAAGTCACTAGCATAATGAAGCTGTGAGAAACAAGCAGGGTGTGGGGAGGGTTTCTTTAATGCTCAACAGCACAAAGTAAAATGTGATGGAGAGAAGTGGATCACTTCCTGCTCCACATTTGAAGATGTGCGGGATGGAACACCAGAGAGCTTCAGTGCAGGTGGTCTGGGGAGCCTGAACTGCATGTAGGTCATTCTTAATGTGGATGGGGTGATAACTGAACACAGCCCACAGTCTCTGCAGCTGTCATCCTCCCTTGAGACACGTCCTCTCCTCCATGTCTCTGGTGACATTCTGGCTGGAGGAAATTCCTCCTTCTGAATTCCTGTGACTGTGTTTTATGTTTTGCTTTGTTTTTTTTTTGTTTTTTGAGACAGAGTTTCACAGCATATTTCTGGCTGTCCTGGAACTCGCGCCATAAACCAGGCTGGCCTCAAACTCACAGAGATCTGCCTGCCTCTGCCTCGGGATTGCTGGGATTAGAGGCGTGTGCCACCACTGCTCATCTATCTTTTGTTAATATTTATTGTTTGTCACACACACCTTATTTTGTTGTCTTGAGATACTTTCTATGACACTATGCAAATCCACCACCTAAAGAGAATCACTCTTGACACTGATCTCCTAAATAAGTATTGCCTAAATTAATTTCTTCATGTTAGTTCCTTTAATACGGTTTATTAAGATGAACTTGAGTTGTGCCGTGCACAGCTTTCTATTTTTTTTTTTTCAGTTTACATGGTCTTATAATAAATAGCAAGTAAATCAATGGGAAATTGTGGAAAGAGCTATTAAGGACTATTTCAGAAACTAAAAATAGCTCAAAAAGCAGTGTCATGAGTTACATTTATATTATTATTATTATTGGCATATCCTACAACTCATAACACACTAGTATGTTGGATGCCTGCTACTGAAGAATACTAGTTAAGATGACACGTCCTTAAGTCTTAAGGAGTAATCTTATTCATTTGTACCATCAGTGCTGCTTGTCTAGGAGTATAAATAAATAAATGTTTGTTGAGCTGAATTCAAGACTTGTTAAACATAATGTGTCCCTTTCACCATCCTTACATTGTCAAAAACTTGGCAGTGACACCATGGGGCAATTATGATGCCAATTTTTTTCATCTCCAACTTTGAGCTGTTCTCAAAACTAATCCAGAAGAAATGCAAAGAGGGGAAAGAAGGGTTTCAGTATTCCTGAAGAGTACTGAATGCCACATTGTTACCTGTCAGAAGAGTCTTGGTAGAAAACTCTCTCGGTTCATGATGAAGGAGGATTCCGTTCAAGGACCCCACCCTTACAAGCTGGTAAGGAGCCAAAGATGGTATTCGGTGATAGAGCACAAGCCTGAGTTCTGATTTCCAGCACCACCAATAATAAACAATTAAACAAATGAATGCTTAGAAAACTGGTCAGGAAGAAAGGGAAGCATGTTGAATTAGAAAATCAATCAAAGAATAAATTGTCAAGCAGTAAATTGCGAGGCTGTGTAATTAGCTGGAAAATATAAAGTAAAACTACAAATGGTTTGTTTATCTAATATTTCACTGTCATCTCTGGTTTCATAAGAGGAAGAAAACACATTGGGAGGAAACTGAACTTTGTGATAGAATTAACGTTCAGCCCGTGTTCTCTGCTGCTGAAAACCCTTTCTGAAAATGTCACCTTGCATGAGACGACCCTGAGCAGAAGCAACACAAGAGTATTGGTTTCTAGACATGGTTCACAAAGGTCTTTTAGTGGAGTGTGAACTGCCACTGTGTAAGGTTTTCAGCCTCATTCTGAATGGGTTCCAGTAGGAAAGTCAAACTTAGTAAAGCCCACTTTCAAAATCGCAATTAACAACTCAACAAAGACTCATTTATGTACATATACAATAACTCTTGAAATTGATTTGTATTCTCAAGTTTTGTGTTTAGAAGGAGGACTTCAGGGGAAAGATGATAAATCTTAGTGGAATTTAGACAAAGCCATCCTTGGTATCTAATAGGTCCCTGGGAGTCCTGTTTGTTTGTTTTTTTCCTAATTCTCAGTAGAGATTCCAGGAAACCTAAGCTTTCTACATAATCAATACTTTACCCATTCTCTGCAAAGTGTCTGTTGAAGGGCTTAAGTGTGTTAGATGAAAACAAACATCCCCTAGTGTTTGTGTTTTAAGTGTGCTCCTTAGACCCTGACATTAACGTCAGGTATTCTAAGCCATCGGTGTGTTACTATGATTAAAAGTATCAACGACTTAATGTCAGAAGGGAGTAAGTACTCATGAAGTTTCCTGTTAGGCTGGGTTTCTGGAGTCTGGTCAGGATCTAACATATAGAGAGTGTTCATCATGAAGGGAATAAGAGCAATTTGAGAGATATAAAACCTACTCACGCTTTTGGAGGCCTTTAAAAAATGATTTGATTAACTCTTTGAGAATTTCATATGAGGTATTTGGAACACATTCACCCCCAACTCATCCTCTCAACTCCTCCCAGATCCATCCCTTCCTCCCTAATGGCCTCTAATGTTCTGAACTCCTTTTAAAAATGTTTAATAACCCATTGACTACAATTTGTGCTGTGTGTGCTCATGAGACTGGGGCTATTCACTGTGGTGTGGCTACCAGGAGCCACACTTTCCAAAACAATTAGCTCTTCCTGCCCATGATGCCATCAGCTGTAATATAGCTCCTCCATGGGGGATGGCTACTCATGAACCTCTTTGTACTTTATGCTGGATGTTTACCGACTTGGTCATGGGGTGGGGGGGCAACCACAGCTGTGCAGAAATACACAGTGGGTCAGAGTGCAGAAAATAAGTGACTGCACTGTACTCAGCCACAAAGGAGACACCTGTATCACACATCCTTCCCCAAGGCTCAGGGACCATCATGGAAGAGGGGATGGAAACACTGGGGTTCATCTTGGGAAGCTGCATGAATCATGATCTGAAAACAATGCCTGAGACATCTCTCTAAAGAATACAACAGAGAATTCATGAAAAATTATTTTAAGACGTTGAACACTGATGAAGTATTCAGAAAAGTCACATAAGAATAATAAGGAGTATTTGGTAGTAAACAAACTTTACCTGATGTGTGTAAGAAGAAACACCCAACGAGCACATTCTCTATAAGAATATTTTTGTAAATAGCCAAGTTGCCTGTATCTGAGAATTTTGGAGGCTAAGGCTGAAGTATGGTGCATTCAAGGCTAGCCTGGGTTATGAAGCTAAGTTCTAGGCCAGTCTGAGCTATATAGCAAGGTGCTATCTCAAATATACACAAAAATATAGAAGTAGAAGAAAAATTTTGGAAGGAAATCAAGACTTTGAGAAAGAAGCAAAACCAAGGTGGAAATGAAAAACTAAGTAAATCAAACAAAAATCACACCAAAGAGCATCACCAAACTCAAAATAAAAATACAGGGATGGAGGACCACACCATGAAAATACTGCATAAACAAGCATGACCAGAATGCCCAAGAACCCTGGACTATGATCAAGATACCAATCCAGAGAATCCATGGGCCCGAAGAAAGAGCTGCAATAGAAATTAAAGGTAAAAAGAATCTACTCACTGCCTCATAGAAGAAAATCCCCCAAATTGACAGAAAAACATGTATATGTAAAAAGTACTTAAAGTATCAAATAGGTAATAACCAGAGAAGATCATCCACAATATAGCGTAAAATAAACTCATTTGGCTAAATGGCCACCTGATCTTCCACACGAGTGTCAGAAGCATTGGGAAAAGACAGTCTACTTGGCTTGTGGTGCTGGGAAAACTGTATACTCACATTAGAAAAAAATGGAACTAGATCTGTTTGTCTCATTCCAAACAAACTTCATTCTATATGGCTGGGTACCCTTAATGCAATGTCTGCAACTTCTAGAGGAAAACAGGCAAATCAGTTCAAGGTATATACATAGGCAAGGACTAATGGAAAAGATTCAAAGAACAGGAAGCAACCCCCAAGGCTGAATACACAGGGTGGCAGGAAATCAGGAAGCTTGGTCATCAGAGTGAAGGGAACAGAAACACAGAAAGAGTATTCTCTGGTTTCAGCACTTATTACAGGCTTCCAGTAAGTATGAGCGTCATAGTATAATTGTTGACAAATAGGTCTGTAGAACATAGAGAATCCAGAAATGGAACCACACATATTTGAATAATTGATTATTGTCAATGGCTCACAAGTGAGTCAGTGAATAAAGGATTCTCTTTTCAATGGTGCTATTATAATAATTATGATCAACTTCAATCAAACCTGGACCCATATACAAAAAGGACCTTAAGTGAACCATACATCTATGTGTAAAAATAAAAAGTCTAGGTGAAAATATTTGTGATATGGGTTAATTGAGGATTTTTAAAGGCTAACACTGAAAATAAAAGAAAAAGAAACAGATAAATTGAAGCTTATAAATATTAAAATTTTACTCTTCAGAGAAATATTGTCTTAAGAGAACAAGAAGAGAATCCACACATTAAGAAAAAAAAGTTTTCAAAGCATATATCTAATAAATAGTTTATATCCAGAACATATTAAAGCACCCAAAACTATATTATAAAATGTTAATGGTTGTTAAGACTTCATATGTGGCATGCCAGTGACCAGCAAGCATATACAACCTCTTCACCACGAAGGTACAAACTAAACAATGATAACCTTGTCAGATTGACTGAAATTAAGATGGCCAAGTATCATTGGGTACAGGGAGAATCTGAAATTCAATATGCTGCTAGTGAATTGTACATGATATAAAAGATGTTCTGTAGGTAGATTCAAGAGGATTGCAAGTTTGAAGTCATAATAAACTACCTAGCAGATTCTAGGCCTCTGAGGGTGCAGAGTGAGACTCTGTCTCCAAAACAGAAGAAATGAATGAGGTGAAGTGGAGAAGGGAGAAAAGAGACAAAGAAAGTGGAAGTTATAATAATTAATAGTCATCAGTCAAGAGGTTGAAGACAGCAAAATCCGGAGTATGAGATCAGTCTGGGCTAGATAGGGAGTTCTTGGCCAGCAAGTGCTGTGGGACAATGGTCTTGTACCCTGTAAAGGTTTGTCAGTTGTACTGGTTNAGAGGAAGCAAGATGAGAATGCCTCACTGATATAAGGTACCAAGCCACGTGGCTGACACAGACAAGAATTATGAGTTAATGTAGGATGTAAGAGTTAATGAGAAGCCTGAGCTAATAGGCCAACCAATTTATAATTAATATAGACCTCCATATTTTGGGGGACTGAATGGCTGTGGGACTGGGTGAGACAGAAATCTTAGGCAACAAGCAAGAGCTAGCTAGCATGGGACCCTGATATAATAAGCAAAGTGAATAAAACAGCAAAAATAAAGTGGAGCCATGTATATATACAAAGATTTATATGTAAATGCCAATAAGACCTTTCTTTGTAACAAACCTAAACTAGAAACAACCAAAACATCCATCTTCGGGAAATTTCATAAATTGTTATACACCCATGTGATGGATTCAGCAATAAAGAGAAACGACTTAAGGGAACTCATTGTTTATGAGCATTTGCCGCTCTGACAGAGGATCAGAGTTCACAATCCAGCACCTTGTTGGATAGTTTATAACCATCTGTAATTCCAGCTCTAGGAGATCTGATGCCCTCTGCTGGTCTACTTGGGCACCTGCACTCAGGTGCACATACACCACACATGCACACACACGGCGCGCGCGCACACACAAATAAATAATGAGAAAAATAAGATTTTTCTTAATACTTACAATATGGAAAAGTCTCATGCTGAATAAAAGAAACCAGAAGAAATAAGTAAATATTGGATGACCACATTCATATAACACACTAGAAAAATGAGCAAAAGTCAAGAGGGTCAGAAAACAGGTTGGTATTTATCTCATTGATAGCACAGGAGCAGGCAGGCGACAAAGTGGCAGGAGAAAACGTTTGAAGTGATGAATATGTTTACTGTCTTGGACATGTTGGTGGTTTCCTGAGTGCACACATATATGAGAACTTACTAACTGTGCACCTTAAATATGCGCTTGTTATTATATGTCAGTCATGCTTCAGTTTCTTTATTCACCTCACACTTACTTTTTCAATCCACACATCTACCCACTCTTCCATGTTAGGAATAGATCTTTGGGGAAGAGAATTTTTCAGAAATCAGTGCACAGGAGATCTTGTTTCCATGGGGGAAGCTTCTGGGAAAGTCAGGAGAGTGCCTGGCACACGATGATCGTTTTGGCCATCCATTGGTCTGCTTCTCCCAGTGCCTGCCCTATTGCTTCTCTACCCAAGCACTGTACTAGGGTTCCTCCGCCATTTTCCTTTTTGAGAACCTAATTCTCCAAAAGCCTCTGTACGGCAGTGGAAATAATCAACAAAATGAAAAAGCAGTTTGGAGAATAGGGAGGATGTAACTGCAAACCGTGGTTCTGATGAGGGGCTGGTAGCCCAAGTATCTAAGAAACGTGTTCAATAGCAAAGGCATAGCATATAACCTGGTTTAAAAATGAGCAAAGACTTTAAGAGATACTTTTGCACAGGAAATAGACATCTGGACAGGTGGTGTGCGAAAAGATGTTCAGCATCATCAGTCTCAGAAAAATGTAAGCCAAAACCTGAAAGATAGGACACTTCATACCCACTAGAATAGCTGTTATCAAAAGGGCAAGAATGTGTGCTGGTGGGAGTGAGGAGAGCCTGGAAGCCTTGTGCACTGCCGGTAGGAACGGAAACGGTGTAGTGCCTATGGAAAACAAGATAGAGGCTTCTCAAGGCATTGCCATATACCCCAGCAATCCTACTTTGGGGTGCATATCCAGATCAATCAGTATGGTGAAAAGAACTTGCACAAATGATCCTGTATTCATCCAGCATCTTCAGAACAGTCCAGAGATGGAGACAGCCTAAGTGCGAATAAATACAGTGTGACGGATGTGTAGAATGGAAATGGAGTCCACCATCTTGAAAAGCTTTATGATGACATGGGTGAACTTGGAGGGCTTAGCCAAACACAGAAAGACAAACGCTCCATAATCTTACCTACATGGAGACTATAGCATGATCAGATGTTAGGGACCTGATGGACACTCTGGTGGCAATGCATATATTAATTAAGTTGACTGTGGTAATTGTGGAACAGTGTGCACTTTATATACCATGATATCTCTGATCGTGAGAAACTTCATGCTTTTAATTAATAAAACCCTGCTTTCCCAGCCCTTGATCCCCATACTGCTGTATAAGAAAGGTTTGTTTCTAAGCTGTTGGTACCTAAACTAGTTTCACTCACTACTGAAAATCAAGGCTGTGTTTTCCAGGAAGCATTACTCTGCCTTTATTTAGTCGTGATCACTGATGATTCCAGCTCAGTGTTCACTGAAATGGGCTTCCTTGTTGTTTCAGGTCTGAACCGCTTGCTTACCAATGGCTCCTATGAGGCTGCCTTTCCCCTGCACGAGGTATTGTGTCTCCTTTTCTTACCTCCCTTCAATAACTTCTTGTTACTAAAATTAGCTCCTAGGAATAGTCTTTAATTTGTTGATAAATCATGCATTCAGAATTGACTTAACTTGTTTAGTAAGTAATTAGGGAGAGTCTTTTTGCATCCTTCTACCTCTCCCTCAGCGTCAATTTATTTCTATCTTTTTATGTAACTGAAAGAACATTTAAATCAAGAGTCACTCAGCATGAATCCAGAGAAACAGCTTGAAGACTCTAAGTCATGCAATTAAAAAGGCATTGGAAGGAAGTACCAAGGGAGAATAAATGTTCCTGAACTATATAGACTTTGCAATAAATACATTTATTTATACATAATAAATATAATACATTATTATACATTTGAAAGAATGAGAGCAAACTACTTTGCAAAGTATTAGATAAGCAGATATAATGAACAGAAATTAATAATATTGTGTTCGTTATTGTAAGATGGGTAAGTGTTGATAGTGTCTTTATTTGCTTAGTATTAAATAGGACTTTAATAAATCATTCGTGATGGCTTTCCTAAGTATAACTGTGATGGTCCTTACCTTGAATTTCCTAATGAATCTTGGATTGCTTAACCCAGGATCTATCCCTAAGTTTACATGGCTATTGAGAAATTGTCATTCCATAAATGGGGCTGAACTCTGACTGTGGGTCACTGTATGCGTACAGACAAACACCACAGCTTCTGCCCTCTCAAGCCTGACAGACCAGTGGGGAATTGGGGGGACATTTACCAACATACTTTGGAGGCTGCTCCAACTCTGAGTGAATGACAAGCTTCTCCCAAACATATATTGTTTCTAACATGTTAAAGTTTCTTTAACAAGTTGATTTTTAACACCAAGGGTATATCAAAGGTTAGCCATAATTTGGTTATTAAGCAAACTAGAAGCCATAATCTGTGATCTTCTTCACAACTTGCCAGGAGACGTTGACGGAATGGCAAGCCAAAGCTTTGCCACAATGGTTTTCTGGAGGCACGGGCTCCTGATTCTGGTCATTACTATTCACCCAAAGCATCCATGGCTTCCTGTGGTTCTTAGCATTGCCAGTGGCACTGTGTATCCACTCCCGGTCCCAACCCTGTACGTGTGCATGGCCGGGGGTGAGCAGGCATGAGAGTGTGTGAAGAGATGTAGCTAGTCAGCCCTGCCATCCCCCATATGCTCCCCAGCACTTTAGTCTTGGCACAGTCTTGGCTCTCTGGGAAGAGAACTGACAGATCACGGTGGTAGCACAGTAATGGAGCCATTGTTATTTTGCCTTTCAACTGAACTTGATGCTGCTATCTCTCCTCAAAATAACCTTCAGAAGCTGAGTGGGAAGCTATTGTTACCTTTGTTAGAGAAAGGCTGACCCTCCCCTAGATCACACACTGGATTGGTGGTTAAGCTGAAGCAATCCCGCTTAGTCCCAGCACAGTTCTATTAAGGAAGGATTTCTAGGCTACTTTAAATTGGTTTCCCTCCAGAGGCATCCTTTTCTGTTTGTGAAACTGGCATCACCACGAACGTCTGGCCTCACATCTGTGGAGAAGTTGCATAGAGCTTTTAATTATTAGGATCCGAAGGTGGTGTCCAGCTTTTACATTCTAGGATTTCCATGTTTGTGAGTCTACATGACAAGACCACAGCTGTGGCCACTTATTAAACCTCATCAGGAGAGAAGTAGAGTGCTGCCTAATCTGCCTTGGGCATGGCCTCTGAGCTGGACTGTCTGTTCTGACCATGGAAGAAACACATTGAGGTGGATAGTATCAGTTTCGTGATGAATTAGCAAAGTAGGGCTCAGACTTGAGGAGGTTTGTGCACGACCTCCCGGTGAGGAAGCAGCAGAACTGAGTTTGGGCATTGCCCCCCACCCCTGATTCCCACAAGTACAATGCTCTTTGCTTGCTCACCTGGGCAGCAAGACCAATCCAAAGCAATGGAGTAAAGAGGAAGTGCCTCCCCATCCTAGAGAGCAAGCTGCTGTCGTCTCCTTCTCAGCACTGCCACCCGAAGACACGGGTATCACTGTCTGGTTCCTCGTGGCTGTGTGTCACTCACCAACAGTGCTGTTCTTATCCCAGGGAAGTTACAGAAGTAAAAACTCCATTAAAACCCACGGAGCGGTGAACCACCGACATCTCCTCTATGAGTGCTGGGCTTCCTGGGGCGTGTGGTATAAATACCAGCCTTTGGATCTTGTAAGGTAAGCTTTTAACTAACTGCACATATAAACATGGCACTAATGAGGGCATACTGACACCTGGAGGAAATTTACTTGGGGAACGACCCGTTCAGCTCATGCTCTGACTTGGTTTTTCCGGAGGGTGACCTCTCGGAGGATGTTGGCTGTTCTTGGTAAACCCACCCTCACTCTGTTGAGGATGATGCTTCCAGCTTCCACCATATGGACCTCAGGGAGAGGCCATGGAAGGGACAGCAGTGATGGGTTAGACCTCCTACAAGACTCCCGAGGAGCAGGTCGCCCTGTAGAGAGGGAATACTGATTAAATATATTAGTGATGATCTAGAATATTAGTTCCCACAGTTGACTGGCTCTGATCCAAAAATCTAAAATTGCTTCTCTAATCCTAACATTCTGATCACTGACTGATATGATGTAACAAGGGGAGCCTTCCATGCCTGATCCCCTGTGATAGGCCAAGCAATACAGAGGCAGAGTAAACATACATGACTACGGATAGAGAAAAAATGTGTTTAGACTTAGGTCCTTTCCTAAAGATGCCTCCCTATGTACAAATATTTCAAAATTCAAAAACTACAGGTTTAAAAGGAAACACTGCTGATGCCAAGCATTTAGGGAAACAATTATTCAATGACTGGTGCAAATATGACAGATGAGGAACTCTTATTCCAAGGTGTTTTGAGATTAATTTATTTTAATCTTATGATAATAATATTTAAAGATTGTTTTAATTTGTAGGTACAAATGAATCAGCTGTAAGCTTATGAGAACTGCGCATTTATATTTTTGTTGTTGCTTTCTATTGTCTAGACCTGTCCAAAGTGTCGTGGCAGTGTTGTGCAATACCAGCTCATTATTTATTTAAAGACTATTTTTTAAGGTTGAGTGACAGCAATCCACAACCATGAATTCCTCAATAAAGACTGAGCCATATCTAATTCTTTAGACTAGCTAGATAGGTTCATTTACATTGGGGCCCTATAAAAAAAAACAATAACCATATAATAAAAAATACATGAACTCAAAAAGGAATAATGAAAAGATAACTCACTTTATATTCCATCTCCCCAAGTAGTCGTTCTTCCTACCACAGTCATTGCTGCCTGTTCAGCGTAGACCAAGCAATTGATAAATTACATCTCCTTCTCTGTGGGTCCCAAATGACACAGATGACCCACATGAGGGAAAAGTACTTCTAGAGATGGGATCCTTTTCCTTTGACCAGATGCAGTGGTGGTAAACAAGGGAGCAGAGGAGGTAATAAAAGCCAATTTTCTTTGCAGTCTCTGCCCCTTTAATTACCCAATTACACTGATAAGAAATTAGGGAGCGTTGCTAGAGTAAACCAGCTCCATGAGAACGACGTTATGATTGGAGTTTTATAGCCAGTCCACGGTCTCTGGAACTGAGAAACTCAGTTTCCTGTGAGGGAAAAAGTCCCTGAGTATTGGAAACAAGTAGAAAAAAATTACCAGGCTGTGAGTAATTCGATAAAATGTGTGAGAGAATTTGTAAGATTGGTAACAGTTCAGATGAACGGAAAGACTGAATGTGGGGTCAGGGTGTCCACATAAGTGAGGCAGAGCTGGTGGCTGGTGGCCTTGACTTGGTGTGCCACGACTTGAGTATGAATCGTGGAGCATCTGGAGTGCATCTCTCTTAAATTTTTCTCATCCCGTGGATGCTGCTTTCTCTTTATCTCTGGGCTCTGGCCGTGGTCTCACATCCTCAGGACTCTCCTGCCACTTCTGCTACCCTTGTCGTTATCTGCTTGGTGGCAAGGACAGAAATCCCTTACCTGGCTCCCTTCCCCACTTTGACTCCTCCCAGCTCATTCTGTATTCTCAGAATAAGTTGGTATATAACAATGTCCTTTTAGGGGTGGGATAATTCTACTCCCCTGGTATAAAGTAATGTGGGATAACGTTCAACTCAGAGCTTTGGGCCGACCAGATAGCTGTTTCTTCCCTTAGTTTCCCTTGTCTGTTTTCCCAGGAAAATCACTGCTAAGTAATATACCTGAGCCAAGTGTTATAACCCTAAACTTCACACATCACTGTGGTTTCAAGGTTTTTGTGTCCCAAACAGGCGGTATTTTGGAGAGAAGATCGGGCTGTACTTTGCCTGGCTTGGCTGGTACACAGGCATGCTCTTCCCCGCAGCCTTCATCGGGTTGTTTGTCTTCTTGTATGGAGTCACCACTCTGGATCACTGCCAAGTCAGGTATGGGAAACCCATGGAGGAGCTTGCTTCGGCAGTTTGCCCTTTGAGGTGGCGTAATTTTTCACTTCTTTCTCCGTCTCTGGTGGGAAAGTGAAAAGCTTCTCTAGGTCCCCTAGGTCCTCACAGCTTTGGTCTTTTGCTGCCATGGAAGCAGAAGTTACAGCTCCAGACAGGTGTATAAGCAGTCATGCATCCATGCAGCAACTCACTCCCATTCAGCAGCTACAAGTCGTTCCCTTTCTGAGTTTTTCCCTGTCTTAAAGCTGGGACCTGCTGGTGCAGGATAGAAGCCAGCAATCCTGTTTTCATGAATTCTCTGTTTCTACAAGGAATCTCTCTGTTCCTAAGCAACAAAGACCCTTCGCCAAATTGGTAATGCCCACTGAGTGATCAGTTCCTAGATGGCAATCAGTCCCTTGGTTTCCTCAGCAGAATATGGCTTCAGATACTCATAGACATCTTATTGCAGAACTGGACTGCAGTGATCTTAAACAATAATGTTCCTTTTAATAATGAGTGACTTTTTTGCCTCCTGCCTACAGAAATATTTTACTTTCTATGAAATTTTTAATAATACTCGATTTTCTCCAAGGATTAAAATCTTTAGTTATCCTCCAATTTATTGATTTTTTTATGCACATAGAAACAAAGGCAAGCTTTTGGAGGATCTTTCTGTTTCCATAATTCAATATGAAATTGCTTCCCATGGTAAAATGTGTGAAGGATTCATTTGGTACAATTTAGGATATAAACAAATGTTTTTCCCCAAGTTTAATATATTAATATGTAAATAAAGCTTATTTATAAGTAACATGATAATAACCTTTTTATCACAATATTAATACATTCAGGGTCTGTTTATATTAATATCAGAAAAGACTGAGAAGCTCCTGGGGGCATAAAATGAGTGTTTTGGGTCTTACTTTTGAAATGTTTCAGAGGAAGAGCAGAAACACATTCTACATCATCAAGAGGCCATCCTCCTCTGTTCTCTTTTTCAGTAAAGAAGTCTGCCAAGCGACTGATATCATCATGTGTCCTGTATGTGACAAATATTGTCCCTTCATGAGGCTGTCAGACAGCTGCGTTTATGCCAAGGCAAGTCTCAACAGGCGGCATCCTAAGTGGGATAGAATTTAATATAGGCATTCCTGAGGAACACTGGGTGATCATACGCCTCTCTTATTTCCCACATTTGAACCCCACATTGTGCTGTATGATGGGAATGCCAGCCCTCAGCATTCCAAAGCAAATACCCTTTTGAATGTGGTGTGTCTAAAACATGCGTCTCCAGGCACCAGCCCAAGATGCTGCACCGTGGCCTGATGCAGAGGGCACAGCTGTTGGAGTCAGGGGAGGTTCAGTCTGTGCTTTTGTTGTTCTTTGAGTGGTTTGTATTTATTGCTGGTTACATGTGAGGCACAGGTCTCTCGTGGCGTAAATTCTGGTAAGCAACAATGTGTTCTGTATTGTTTTGTTCTTTGTGATCCAGCAGATTTTATTTTTACACATGATCTAGTCAAAAGGCTGGGAAGCAATGGACTCTATCTTTTACATATTAAAAGATTACTCACAGATTAAACACTGTCTTAATTTCTTTCCCTGCTGCTGTGACGAAATTCTCTGACAAAAAGCAATTAACAGGGGAAGAGATGATTTTGGTTCATGATTCCAAGGTGGCGTCCAACATGGCCAGGAAGATACGGTGGCAGGAGCGGGAAGCACATTGCTGCTTTAGTCAGGAAGCGTGGGAGGATGAGTCTGTGTGTAGCCAGCTTCCTCTTGCTTATACAGTACAAGACCCAAGCCCAGGGAACGGCACTGCCACTTTCAGGATGCAGTTCTCCACATCACTTATCTAATCAAGATAATCCCTCAAAGACTTGGCCAGAGGCCTGTCTTCTAACGGATTCCAGACCCTGTCAAATTGACCACTCGGTATTACCCATCACAGATGCATGGCTTTTACCAGTCTGCTAAAGAGATCCGTAGCAAAGAAAATGGCCAAAACCCCTGCTCTAGACATTCCACGGCTAACCAGGAACCTAGATCCCCACACGTACTTCTTGGAGACCTCTGCTCCAGGCAGGTTCTAAATCTGACTCTCTTCTCTTCCACTTGTTTATCAAGAGCAAGTTGATTAAGCTCTATGATCCTGAGACTCTTTTCATCTACAAAATGGACATGCTAAACAGTAAGATTTTGGCTGGAAAGATGGCTCAGCGGTTAAGAGCATTTGCTGCTCTTCCAGAGGGCTTGGGTTCAATTCCCAGCACCCACATGGCAGCTCACAAGTGTCTGTAACTCCAGTTCCTGGGGATCCGGCATCCTCACACAGACATACAGGCAGGCGAAACATCGATGCACATAAAAATGACAAGAAAAAAAAATGACAACCTACATTGGATTCTATTTTAGTTTGCCTTAAAACAAACAAACAAAGAAACAGTAAAATTCTCAGTAAATAATAGTTGTGGCTATTTAACTTTATCATTGTTGTCATTAATCAAATCCAGCTCAGCTACCTTCCCATTGACCTTGCACAGGTGTTGCCTTTCTGGGACTAAGCTTGTCATTCATAAACACAGTTAAGTGCCAGTCCTTTCTGCCCCATTCCATGACACAGCCTGCTAAGTAAAGAGTGCTTTGAAAAAAACGCTCAGGACATGACACTGTGATTTCTGTCGTGTGCGATCTCATGCCCCTTTCTCATGGTATGTCTTACTTTAACGAAAATATTAGATACATTTATCAAATTCCTAGAGGATTTTTTTAACTTCAGGGCCGTATCATAATTTCAAACAAAAGCTAGAGTTCAGGTTGAGGTAGGCTTTCCTAAGATCTGCTGCCTGTATGTTTGCCAGGATTCCGGCTATAAAAGGGATTGGCAGATTTTATCACGCATCTGTGATGATAGCAGCCTGGATCTGTCTAATGACTCTGTTGGCTTTGCCCTGTTTTGTTCTTAGGACAAGAGAACTTGATAGGCAGCCCACGGCCCGCCCATCCATAATGGCTACAGCCCTGCAGGTGGTGTGTGCAATCGGCAGAACCCAAGCTGCAGCAGTCAGCTGGGAGTCTAAAAAGATCTGGGCTCTGAGCCTATGTCACAAGAGACCAGAAAAGATGCAGTGCCTCCCTATCTTTAGAGATTGAGATAGATTGAGGCTGTAAGGACAGATGAAGCAGAGCAACCTTACACATAGATTGAGGCTGTAAGGACAGATGAAGCAGAGAAACCTTGGGAATGTATAGTTCAGAAATCAAGAACTCTGTCAGCAGTGTGATTTTGTTGAAAAGTCATGAGATAATTTATGTTTCCAAAGCCTGCTTTTGGAAACCATCAGATTTTTATGGGTTGGTCTTTCTTTGTTGTCCCGTGTGTTTGTGGCTTATGAAAGGACTTCTAATGTGAAGAGTTGCTTGGGTGAAACTCCCTTTCTAGGAAATCCTTCATAATTCCTCCCACTAACCATTGAGAATAGCTCAGAGGACTCAGATTCTGTAGGAGCTTCTGTTGGCAGTAATTCTACCAGAAATCTAAAATAATCCTGATTGTAATGTTAGGTTATTTCCATAATTGCTGGGTAGCACGTGCTATTTCCAACCTGTATGTCAATTTCAAGACAGATGTTATTATTACCATTGTACTCAGAAAGCTAAAACCTGCTCATCTTTACCCATAGTACAGTAAACCTGATAACCATGGGCCTCAGTTTACCAGAACACACAACACTTCTTCTTTACCACCAGGTCCTACTGAGCTGTATGATGTTTAGACTGAATTTTGCATTCGGTCTTCCCTAAAACTTCAGACTAGAGTCAAGAGTGACAGAAACCGAGTTTGACAGACTTCCTTTGGAGGCATTTGTTATAAACGTCAGGAGTGAGTTTGTGGGTCTTGTATATAGAGAGTAGATCCAATCCAGCCAGCAGCTGCTCTGCTCACTCATCAGATGATGCAGTACCCTCATCCTTGGCAAGCACAAGAGTCTGAAACCTACTTCCAAGTGAACTAAGCAGGGAGATGCTGACAAACTTATTGTTTTCTGCAAAAAAACAATTAACAACAACCAAAAAAAATCACAAAGTAACTTCTAGCCTAGAACTGGCACCCTGAAGACCCCCTGTGTCTCTCCAATACACTTGTGCGCACCGTCATTCTGCAGACAGGTTCACTTCCTGGGATGGGAAGACGCTGTGCCTCCAGGCTTCTGTCTGCGTCCTTTCTCCCTAAGTATCCTGTTTGTGCTTATTTTAAATTATTGACCTTTGCACTGGGGATAAATCAGTGGTAGTGCGTTTGCCTGGCCTGTATGCGGCTCTGGGCTTCATCCTCATATTGTCGTTTTTGTTCTGTTGTTCTAAAGTCTGTGCTCCTGCAGAAAGTTTCTGCTGGGCCAGGGAGATAGGTGAGGAGGTAAAGCATTTGCCATGCCAGAGCGAGGACCTCAGCTCCCTAGTGCCCACGGAAAACCCAGGTGAATGTGACACCCTCCCTGTAATCCCAGCATGTCAGAGACAGAGCCTGGGAATCTCCTAAACAAGCTATGTTAGCTGAGTCAGAAACTCTGGGCTTGACTGAGAGACCCACTTCATTATATAATGTGGAGAACAATCAAGGAAGACCCCTGGGATTGATCTAGGCCCTCTCACATACATTCACGTGTGTAAATGCACACTCACACGCATGCCCACACATACACATGCCCCACACAGATCGGTTTGTGATCGCTGCCAGTCTCCTTGGAATATCTTGAGTCTGTGTTAGTATTTGGGGCCTGTTCTCTTGCTTTGCTTTGGTGGGACTTGGCCAAGGGGACCATCAGATGAGCTAGACTAGCATTTTGCTAGGAACCAGAAGTCCTTTCTTGCCTGTTCTGACTCAGGCTCATAACCACAGCAGAAAGCTGTCTCCTAAAATGTTGATATATCCTGTCCCAAGAAAGCACTCTTCTGGGTCCCACTGATCCATGTACTCCTTGGAAACAGCATGAGAGACATCTGTTGTGTGGGTGGGAATGACCTGGGCAGCCCAGAATGACAGCCACAATTCAACCGAGAACCTCCCCTCATGTTACCAGCTAGTACATTCACCAGATATTCAGATACAGAGCCTGGACCCACCATCCACTCCTAGAACTGTTAGGATTATGCGATACTGGGTGGCCAGCGTTCCATCTGGCATATGGAAGGAATAGGACTTAGATACTTGTTTGTTGTGTCACATTTAGCGTTTGAATGCTGCCCTTCTCTCCTACATTCAAAGAAAGAGAGAGCATAAACTTTTGGAATAATACAAAATCATTGACACTATGATACAGCAAGAAAACGCCTGTTTATGGGCATATTTTCCAGGGACAGTAAAGTATACTTTACTAGGGAAACATAAAATACCCCAAAAGCTATGTTTTCTGTGACCATCAGTCATCAATTTGCCATGGACTTTGGTGTGATTTAGACTGGAGGTGGAAACAAGTGTGGCTGTTTGGCAGTAAGAATCGAACTTTAGGTGACATTCTGGTGAAAAGGTAGTGCTACCTGTCTTGGGGTTATAGGAAGTGGGTGAGCAAATGCAGTGATTGCCTCAGGCTTTAATGAATGTGAGAGCGAATTCGGTAACAGTTCTTGTCTCTTGCATTTATAATGCTGAAATACAAAGTAACCCACAGAATGTTTGCTCAAAACTATAGGAGCAAAATAGCTATGTTTTTGAAATGAATAAATGAGACATTAGAAAGAATGTTTGGGGAGTTAAGAGTCTATAAATCAATAACAAAAACACCTTCCTGGTCCTAAATATAGTTCTATCCATATCTATATAGATGTGTAAGAGTTTTTAAGGCATGCAAAGTGGAATTCTTAGAAACACTGTTGGAGATGCATGGTCCTGATGTAAAGGGAACACACTCTTTTCTCCATGTCTGAATGTCACAGTCAGAAGACACCCACCCCCTTCTTACTCATTGTCAGGGGGAATATTCAACAAAGAGCCCTTACAAAGCTCACCGTACCATAACTACTTCCATGCCCCACTAAAAATAGCAGAGTGTTGTTCCTGAGAAACCAGCTGAATGGATTCTGTCATTCCCAGGTGACCCACCTTTTTGACAACGGAGCTACTGTGTTCTTTGCTGTGTTCATGGCCGTCTGGGGTAAGTGAAGAACAGCTGTAGAGCTTGAGTTGCCTCATCTGCCCTGTGGTGGCTTCCTTCTTTAGAGCCTCCCTCTGGATGTCATTGGAAGAAGCTTGAGTGAATTCAGTTGGATTTCTCTTGGCAACAAACAGGTCACTTGCTAATTTATTTGGTTTACTTTGAAAGTGATAATATACAGGGAAACTTCATCTAATAGTTTCCTTTAAGATCTTGGACAGCTTCATCAATTTCCTTGGAGTCATCCACTATTGCTTTCTCTCATAGTCCCTCTGTGGCTGATAGCTATCAAAGATGTTGCCATTTGTAGCCTATCTATGAATAGTCTGGTTCCTATAGGAGTTCTGCCATCCCTGGTGGACTATGTAATAATCTCTCATGATTTTGCTATCCTTAAATCCTCAATGCATCTGAATCCCTTGCAAATATGGAGAGGATGAGGAGAGGAAGAATAAGAACTAAGCCAACAATTGCACAGAGTTTTGGCTACATGACTAAGATGAAGATCAAAAATAATACATACCTTGCCTCCCTAGAACATATAAGTGTAATAATCAGAAAGTATAATAAGCAATGAGTGCTTCAGCCTTGCCATTGTTACAAATGAAGTGACTCTGGGAAATGAACTTATTGCTTAAGTCAGTGGTACCTAACTTTTTCTGGTCCTAACCACACATAAAATGGGAATAGCCACTGGGCGTACTGGTGGACATTAGAAGAGTTTGCTCTTAACCAGGGATAGAGCTGACATAAGCATCCTTACCCATCATCCCCAAACGCTAGCTCTTCCTTGAGCACTAGTCTACTT
The DNA here is from genome assembly GCA_001685095.1 of Ellobius talpinus. Lineage (NCBI taxonomy): Eukaryota > Metazoa > Chordata > Mammalia > Rodentia > Cricetidae > Ellobius > Ellobius talpinus. The sequence continues at coordinate 10,779 of LOJH01004311.1, read as the reverse complement.
TGTAGTGGGATATGTTTATGTACAATGAGTAGTCTCCTGGTGTCAATCAGGAAGAATTCAATACAAACCTCTCATATCCACTTTAGTATTTCTCCAATTTCAGGTAGCCATTGCTAGATCTTTTGAGTGAGATAAGTTTTATCCTCCTACAACTGAACCCCTGAGAACAACTGAATACCGAAGTGAGATTTTGGTACAATGCCCTTTGTCTGGAAGGTAGAATTTGTCACCTCTTCCCCAATAATGCTACTGTTGTCCTGTCCTGTGAACGACAAATCAGTTTTATTGATGGTCCCCTTGTCTGGCTTGACTGCTTGGTGATGGACCATGGAGTTGAGAAGATTCTAAGGTTACAAGTGGGACTGGAGACTTGACAGCTCTGGGCTTTGAAATATATGCAATATGAGTCTGATATATTTCCGATAAGACATTTTGGGCACAAAGGAACACTTTAGGGTGACTCTAGGCAAAGAAAACCTTGGGTAATTCACACTCTAAATTGCTTCGTCTTGATTGACAACTTATTGCTTAAGTCCTATGTTATTCCCAGAAGTGTGCTAGTTTGAGAGCAAGGATGTACCATCTCAGGTATTCCTTTGCATAAAGGCATGTCTTTTGCAGTGATCTAGGACAGCCACAAATAATAAGTTATGCTAGTAGTGTATGGTTATTGCTGCACACTGTCATAGTCATTGTACATATCTTACCTCATTTAACCCCCACCACAGCCTTCAAGAAAGCCACTATCACTATGCTCATGTAACAGCAGAGGAAGCTGAAGTAGATGCCAGCATAAAGCAAAGCCGACAGCTGACATGGGCAGCCGTAGCTCCTCAGCTTTGGGCTAGGCATGGGTGCCGTTTGTAAGTAGCTGCTTTGGCTTTGGAGCTCCCAGCCTTCGGATAACAAACCATAATGTTCATCCTGAACCTCCCCCTTTTGCCACTTTGGGATGGTGATGTTATGTAGAGGCATGTCTCTTCTAAATGGAGCTAATCCTGTCAGGATCATATCTCAGGGCTGACACGTTACAGCGCCGAAGAAAGCACACGCACTCTGTTTTCCGAATTATTGCTAAGATACACGCTGATGAGAGCAGAGAGGTCCGCGGGACCTTCGGGTGGATGTGCTGGTCACTGCGTTTGCTTTGGTGTTCACCGGCTGAATGGTAAAACTCCATCTGGAGCCAGTTGGTAGCACTGTCCCCGCCCCGGGCTCGCATGTTAGTTTTGATCATGTTCCCATGTGGTTGACAGTAGGGCTCCATGAAGATCTCCAAGTTACACTGTGAACCCAGGACTCTGGACTAAAGGTATAACGTGGTTCTTTCCTCTGTGCTCCTTTTGTTACAAGGAGTCGAGGGACAGGATAATTGTGGACTAAATTAACTTCTCTCCCTAGAGACAAAAGAAGAATCATTAGGGAAATAGATGCTGGCAGAGACCTGTCAGGAAGTAGATTATTTCCCTCTGGTCTTCATTGCTGAGTCCTCTTTTCCCCCCTAATTTTTTGTTTTTTACTTTCAATGTTGTCTTAAAAATTACTCACAGCAAACAAACAATGAGGTGACCACTGGGGCACCATAAGCCCTCCAGACAAAATGAGAAGAAGACAGTGGATCCTTTGAGCAGAATAAAAGACTTCGTACAATTTGGTAAGGGATTAGCAAAGGAGATCTACCTCATCTTTAATTCATGTTATTGGAACTGGCCTTTTGTTTCTGGAGACTGTCTAATTTCATCTTCTGTGATCTTATCTACATGTCCGACAAAAACAATATTGTCCCATAATTAATTTAAAAACATAATAAAAATTAATTAGGTAAATTAGTATTGTATAGTCAAAAAAGAAGAGGCATATGATTACAAGAACTCCACCGAGTGTGAATATGTGCACATAGGACAATTTCTCCCTTTCTCATAAACCATCAGAATGGATCACTGTTTCCATTTTATAATGGAAAGGACTTAGAGGCCCAGAGAAGCTACATGGCTTACTCAAGACTATGCATAACTAATAAGTAATGGGGTCTGGAGCTTAAGCCAGATATTGTCTGTCCTGTTCTAGAGCCGTTTCCAAGTCTCCTCCATAGGGCCCACCAATTAAGATCTTGATTAATAGCAGACTTTACACTCCTTGTCACAAGACACTGGGTGCTGTTGGCTGATACAATCCCTGGAGAGATAGGACCTAATGTCTACTCACCCCAAGTAGGGAACTGACGACAGTTTGATACCACCAAAGTCCAGCTTGGTGAATCTGTGAGTTTTATTGGGGGTTACATAAACATGGTTAAGGCATTACTGAAAGGAGCAGAAGTGACTCAAAGCTGCATCACTAGAGCCCACCCATGAATGGGTGACAGCTCACAAACCTGAAGGTGGCTGAACAGGTTGAAGAACATCCTTCGTAGCAGTTCAGTTGGTCTGAGCTTGTCCCAGACAGCTCAACTGTTCTGTTTCTTCTGGGTATCTTGGCTAGTCTGAGCATTTTCTTAACAGCTTGGCTTGTCTCAGAGTCTCCCAGGCAACTTGGCTCATCTGTAGTGTCTCTTATTGGTTACATGTTTGGGATAGGAAAGGCCTAGTGAATCTGGTCAGTTTCAGGGACTTCCTAAACCTTTCTTTGTATACTTCCTCAACTTCCCTGTAGCGTGCTTCTCAACCTGTGGGCTGTGACCCCTTTGATATCAAAAGATTCTTTCACAGGAGCCTCCTAAGACACAGATGTTTATATTATGATCATAACAGCAGCAAACTGTTATGCTATGAAGTAGCAATGAAAATAATTTTATGGCTGGGGTTACCACAATATAAGGAACTGTGTTAAATGGTTGCAGCTTTAGGAAAGTTGAGAACCACTGGTGTAGGATGAAATGTTTTGCCTTCCCTTAGAACATCCATCCTGTTGTTTCATCTCCTTCCTGTAAATATTCCTTCCAAGATAAAGGAAACCACAGAGGTAGGTAATAAAAATGATGATGTCTCTACTTTCAAGAGACCCCCAGTATATCAAGAGTTGTTAATTATAGTACAGGTTACAATACAGCAAAATATACAAATAAAGTATGAGTCTAAATACTAATGTGGACAGGAAGAAATGGGGGAACATTATCAATGGTGGCTTGCTGTGGGTGCTGGAACCATGGGAGCTTTTCATCCAACAAAATCCAGCAATTTTCCATGGACAATTTGACGTCAATGATGTATAGCCTAGTAATCATCAGCATAATGATGGCATGAAACTTTCTAATCCTGGAGTTTTCTGCTGGCTTTGCGGTCAGCCCATTGACACCCTCACCCCTGCTTCCCAGTGCGCTTTAGCACATACCATATTACATTCAAAGAGAATTGACACGCAACGTTTGGTGTCTGGTTTCTTTCACTACACTTAAAGCTTGAGATTCATTTCTGTTCTGGCATAGATTAGTAGTTTGTTCCTTCATAGCTCAGGATCATATCTGTCCCACTGCCTGGTTAGACTCGAGTCTGTTTGTATGCTGCCCAGTTAATAGGCACTGGAGCCAGCTCAGGTTTGAACTATCAGGAATGAATGAATTGCTGGCTTTCTCACTTTTTCATGTTTTCCTGAAAGTCTTTGCATTCATATTTTCTTGAACACATAATTGCAGGTGGTATGACAGGATCCTATGACAAGCGACATACATAGTTGTCATCATGTCAGCATTCCGTGAAAGTTACCAGCCGTGCCACATGCTTGCAGGCACTGAGAATGATCAGTCTTTATAATAGCAGTCATTTTCAAGGGTGGACATAGCCAGCATACTGTAGCTCTGATTTGTGTTTTCCTGGTAGGTAGGATGTTGAGCATCTGTCCTTGAACCTCTTTGTAACCTACATAGTTTCCCAGTGAAGTGTTTGCTCATTGCAAATTGATTGTTCATTTGTTATTGGGCCATTTGTCTTCTTTCCGTCATGTGAGTTCTTTATGTATTCTGATAGAAGTGTTTTTATGTTTGCAACGAATTCTGTTTCACATTTGCATTTTTAATAGTTTATTAATTCTTGGATAATTTCATACATGTTTATACTGTGCTTGGATCATTTTTATCCCCACTCCTCCCTGTAACTCCTTCCAGATCCACTCACTGCCCCAACCTTCCTCCTAATCTCATGGCTTCTTTTTTAGCTCTCATTTTAATTAAAATATTATATCATTATATATTATATCATTACCCCTTTTCCTTCCAACTCCTTCCATATTATTTATCTCTTTACTCCCCACTCAAATTCATGAACTCTTCTTTACTGTTTTATATTTATTCTTCTTATGTATTTTAATATAATTATTGCTTATTATACATACCAATATATAAATACAACATGCTGACTCTTCAGTGTTGTGTGTGTATTTTTCAGAGCTGATCACTTGTTATTGGATAACAGATTATTAATAACTCACCCCTGGGGATGGCTCTTTTTCTTCATTCAGCAAGTTGTTAATTGCCTGTAGCTCTTGGTCAAGGGATGTGGCCACATAAGATTTCTCCCTCCCATGTTAGTATGAATATTGGCATTGTCGCTGCTCAGGTCTTGGTTAGGCTGACATATTGTTGAGGTTTCATGTGTGTAGCTTCCCGTCGTTTCTAGGAGACACGGTCTCACAGCTGACTCCCTGGTGCTTTGACTCTTGTGATCATCCTGCCCTTTCTTTCATGATGCTCCCTGAGCCTTCAGGGTGGGGATCATATTTGCGATTTTACCAGTTGAGGCTGTGCACCCTGCAGTCGGTTGTTTGTTGCCTTTTGACAAGTTGTAGACCTTCGGTAATGGTCTCCCACTGCTGCAAAGCGGGGCTTCTTTGATTAGGGGTGAGATCTACATTTACACTTGAAGATTTGAAGCTAGGGACCACAGATAAGGGAAACCACGTAGTGTTTGTCTTTCCAAGTCTGGGTTACCTTACATATATATAATATGTTCTAAGTCCATCCATTTACTGAGATTTTTAATTATTTAATTTTTCTCTACTGCCAAATAGAGTATTGCATTATGTATATGTACCACATTCTCATTACCATTTCATCAGTTCAGTGGCATTTAGGTGATCTCCATTCCCTAACTGTCATGAATTAGCAGCTATGAATGAACACAGCTGAGCAAGTATCTCTGTGGCAGGTGTGGAGTCCTTTGGACATAGCCTACACGAGGTATAGCTGGCTCATCATATGGTGGATTTAGTTTTAGCTCTTTTAAGAATTCGCCACACTGACTTGCAGAGTTGCTATACGAATCTGCATTCCCACCAATAGTGAATGAGTGCCCACCCCACCCAACCCCCACATCCCTGACAGCCTTTACGGTTGGTTATTTGACTGATCTTAGCCATTCTGACTGGAGTAGGATGAAATCTCAATGTTCTTTTCACTGGCGCTTTCCAGCTTGTTAAGAATGGTGAAGCCTTTGATGATATTTCTCAGCCATTTTTATTTCTCCTTTTGAGAACTCTCTGTCCATGAAGTCCAATTTGTGCTGCCTGCAAACGTACTTGTGGGTGTGGCATCATCCACTTGATACCATGGTTAGTCTACCAGAGGCCACATCCTTAAAGAAAACTAACTCCCTTTCCCAGGAGCCATCAACCACCAATAAATAGCTCCTCAGTGAGAAGTGGGGCTGTTAAGACCCTTCACCTCCATGTTTGTCCTTGTGCAGATCTTGTATAGACAACCACTCGTGAGTTCATGGGTGTGTTGTACCTATCATATCTGGAAGACACTTTGTGCTGAAGTCCTCTTAATGTGGCCCTTCTGAGCTAATGCCCTGCCTCCCTGACATATTAAGACCATTATTTCCGTTCTCTTTCCTAAACAGTGTCCTGCTGACTCTAAGCAGTGAGCTGATGCAGCAACCCTGAGTGAGCACTTTATTCCTCTCTCTCTCTCTCTCTCTCTCTCTCTCTCTCTCTGTTATCACAGAGAGTTCTTCACTGTCTTTTAGCCATATGTGCAATCGTTACTTTATTATTTTTTAGTAGTTAAGCCCTCAAGCATAAAAGGGAAGGTCCCCAGACCCCTGCAGTTTGGTCCCTTTTTACAGAAAGGAAGCACATCCTTAATAGGCCCCATGAAACTGTAGTCCCTTTGGGAAAAAACATAAACTTCAATACCTTTGGGATTCTCTCAGCAACCAGCTCAGATATGGTGTCAGAATTCCCAAAGCTAATGTGACTTGGAGAGACAGTACCCTCTTTCGGATTTTCCCAACATCCATGTATAATACAGAATGCGAAAATCCATTTGGGACAGAGACTGTTTTAGAATGACTCTCAAGAATCCCTGTGTCAGGATGCTTGTGAAACCAAATGTGTTATCCTGTCTCATTTTAGCATGCAAATCACTCTATTTAGTAAATCATTTGGTACTTTGAATTAATGGAGTCAGTGATTGTGAAGGGAATGGGAAGGAGGGGGCTGTTTCTTAAGAACTGTTTCTTTCAGCTGGCTTAATCAGCAGCGTTTGCTCCTATTACATAGAACATCCCCAGACACTGGATTCCCATCAAGACATTTTTAGAGTATTTTACGGTAGATCAGACTTTAACAAATTGGCTTCTCAGGCTTTTCCCCCCTGTGAGTTGAAAATCCCCTACCCCTCACATAAACTCATGTACTTATCTCAAAGGTCCGGGCATCAATGGTTAGCTTTGATCTTATTAAAATATATGTCTCCATTAAAATATGTCTCCACCCCTGACTTCCTGGACCCTGAAATGAACGCATTTTGACACATCACAGGATCTCGTAAGCTCTCAGCTTTCCTTTATGTGATCACACTAGCCTCTGTGGGGCCGTGAAGATTAGTAAACTACAAAACCACGCTGCTTGGGCTCTTTAATATTTAATGCTGTCATTTTGATGCTGATATGGTTTACGTGAGACTTTTGCTTTTTTTCTCGTGAAAATTGTGAGGCTTTTTCTGCAACTCAGCCAATGAGAGCTGAGAACTGCCTGGCATCTTACCTGGTGTACAGACCCCCGCTCTAGTCTCCCACCTCTTATCCAAATAAACATTCTCAGAGAGTTATAAAGGACTGATAAAGAGTAAGTCTGTTAGTGTTACTAATTTCATTTTTAAAAAGAAATTAGTATTGCTGGGGAAAGTGATTGTATATGTGAAGTTATTCATTCTACATTTCCTAGAAAGTAAGAATCTTTTATTTGTAATAATTTTAATGTCAATAACTAAATTAAATTAATAATATAGTATAACCCATAATAATTGAAAATAAATAATCAAATTATTGTTAGTAATAATTTTATTTATTATTATCATTATCATCATCATCATTTCCTAGAAAACAACCCCAGAACTATTTGCTGACAATACAGGAACTCCAGCAACCAAGCTGTGTCTCCAGATCCAGCCAGAAAACCATCTTACTTAGGTTTCTGAAGATGCTTTGAGCCATCAGTTTGGCTTGGGAACAGCCAAGCTGACGCTTTGAGCTAGGCCCCACCATTCAGAAATAAAAACTACTCATTCCTTTTCATGCCCATTGCCCATTTTATCTAGCCTTTGTTCTTGTTTTTGTTGTGGAACTCAAACTTTTAACAAGTTAGCAGGGGAATTACACCATCAAGTCTCTAAGTCTCTTAATCTTTCAAATTTCTTGGAAATGTCTTTAATGTTATTTTCTAACAGTCAGCACGGTTCTCCTCTTGGCGTTCCAGCACAGACATTTTAAAGGTAAAGAGTCAAACTGGGCCTTTTAAAACTGATTATCAGTAGGCAAAAAAGAAAAAGAAATGCAACATTGTATCCTTACATAGGGTAAGTGTGGGTTTTCTAGGCCCTCTGGAAGATTACGGATCTGCATGGAGGACACAAGTAAACCCCAGGTTCCCTACAGAACCTTCAGCCGTGGAACATCACCCTTCATATATTTGCAACTGTTTCAGGGCAGAACCCCAAAATAATTAGAAAACTTTTAGACTTTCTTTTTCTTTTAGGGTCTTGTCATTTCAATAGAAGCTGTAGTTAAAGTGTAACCTAGTAATTAAAACACAGATGATGAATCAGGACCGATTTCCGGCTCTATCATCTCCTGGCTGCGTGATGTTATAGAATGCACAGTGGAAATTAAGAGACACTCTTAAGGGGAGAGTCTTTCTGCCAAGCATCGCTAGGTGCCTACACAAGATGGGGCAGCCACTCAGTGGCTCCTTTCTTCCTGCTTGCAGAATTTAGCCATTGGCTGTATTTTCCAGAAAGAAATCCAAGTCATCTTTCATCCACAAACCCCAACACCTAAGCAGGTAGTCTTTATTTCTGTTCAGATGAAGGACTAGGTTTCTTCTATCAGATGGCTCCACCTTCTCTCTTCATCCTGGAAAACTGAAACAAAAGAGAGCCTGGGGAAGCATTATCTGTTTCTTTCTAAGTCTTCAGTCCCAAAGGAAGCCTATTCTTTATGATCACATGGATTATGGGCATGTCTGATCTCAATAAATTAGCATAATAAATGGCTTTGGTGGAAATTATAACATCCTGCTGCAAATTTATTTGAAATTGACAATGGCTGTTCTACTTCAGAAAAAAAGTACAGTATATACCTCACCATTAATGTCACTTATGAACTCTGCTCAACTGCATATGATTCTAAGCTAAAGAGTGTTCTGGCTCAATAGCGCCTTAGCTGTAATTTTGGTTTTGTTTGCTTTCTTTCTATTTTAGTTACTTCTGGTCAACTAAATAATATTAGATATAAAACTCCAGAAATAAGTTTTAAATTATACACTGTTCTGAACAACATAATGAAATCGTACATAGCCCGCCTCCGTCTTTCCAGAACACAGGCTGCTTCAACCCAATACAGGGTATCCACACTGTATATGCTACCCATCTGCTAGTTACTCTGAGAAGCCATTTCAGTTGCCAGGTTAAGTGTCACAGTATGACAGGGCTAGCATTGAAGTTGCTGTCCTCAGACTGGTCTTAATGAACCCAGAGCTCAAGAATACCAATGTTGTTCATGTGTACGTGCCAGAGAGATGTCATAAAATTCTTCCTGAAGTGAAAATATGGAAATTCTCTGCTTAATAAGGAACAGTGAGTATTGGGGTTACTAATATCTGCAATAAGGTCAAATAGTAAACAGCATAGAATACACACCTTTAGGACCACACACAATTTCAGGCTTCTGAGGAGGTGTTGGGATGTATACCCCCACAGACAAGAGGAGGTTACTGTATTTGTATACTAATCTACATATGCCCTACCCCATTTCTGCCTGAGCTAAGAGGGAAGATGTCTCATGTTTTCCTAATGTGTCAACTTAATGTCACAAAAGGATCGCTATTTGGGATTGAGGTTAATCCCTCCGGTGAACCTCACTGTCGGAAGATTAGGTAATAGTATGAAGCAGGGATGAGGGTAGAAAGGAGGAGAAAATGCAAAACCCCTTTAAAAGTAAAATTAATCAAGGTGAATAGCTTGAGAACGTTCTAAGATCTGTAAGGGTTATGTCTTCATGCCTTCAGAGTAGAGTCCCATCAGAGGCATGAAACTTACTCCTTTTCCCCATAGTAAAGCATCTACATCCATTAAGACATGGCCACACCATTCCAATACAAAGATCTAACATCTTTCTATAGCATAAATGGAGGTAATTTCTCTCCTGCATGTGACCATTCCGGTCTGGTGGACCACCCTACGTATGGAGAGCAATTAAGCAAACATGTTCCCAGCAACGATTCTTTCCTCTGCGCCGGGAATGTATCTCAGAGAAGAGCTGGTAATCTTTCCTGTGAAGCTCATTCAGTCAGTGTGAGGGGGAAGTCATACATTTTGCCAGACAAAAGAGAAGCACAATTAGTTTCAAACTTTGATATTATGTGGAATTTATTGATGGAAAAGCATGGAATAGTCACAACTACATGTTCTTCAGTCATACTTCAATATCCTTAGAGCAAAAGGATTTTTATTTTATTTTATGATTTTGAGACAGGGTTTCTCTGTGTATCTCTGGCTGTCCTGGACCTCACTGTGAATACCAGGCTGGCCTCGAACTCACAGAGATCGGCCTACCTCTACCTCCTGTGTGCTGGGATCAATGGCATGTACCACTGTGTCTGGCTAGGATATTTATATTAAGTACAAATATATTTGCATATATCTAAATATGGTTAAGATATTTTGTGTACTTTTCTATGAATAGAATTTGGTAATAAGAAATTACTGCCCATCCAATGTATGCTGAGGTTTGGGGTTGTTTCACTATTCCTAGATACCTTTTATATTTAAAAAATAAATAAATGCCATATCAGTAGGCAAGATATTGGCAGGAGAGTTTCTTGTATTATTTATTCCAAGGACTCTGTCTATGTTAAATCTGCTCTGCCTCGACCTGCAAGCCATCTTAATTTAGTTCCATGCAAAATCTCTAATTCTCATTATATTTGGCTCAAGTTTAGTAATTCTCAAGATTCCTCCTGATTAAATAGCATCGAATTAAAAATTCTAACTTCAAAAACAAAACAGCAAAAAGCTCCAAGTCAACACCATTGTCTGCATTGCCTTCGTTATTCATTTAAACAGTGTTGCTTTATATTTGAAACTACCTTTGTTCTCCGTTTGTTCCAGCTACCGTTTTCCTGGAATTTTGGAAAAGACGCCGAGCGGTGATTGCCTACGACTGGGATCTGATAGACTGGGAGGAGGAGGAGGTCAGTACCGCTTACCTCAGGATATCTTTTTTGTTTGTTTGTTTGTTTTTTGTTTTTTTTCTTTTTTTTATTAAAAATTTCCACCTCCTCCCC